>JASKGO010000559.1:0-17831 GCA_030556065.1 Holobus sp. GC000080
CTTTGTTTCTCCGTTCGAGATCTATAATTGTAACTAGCAGTGTTTACATCGTTTCTCGATATAGTTGCCGGTTGTTGAGGGGTGGCTGGAATCGCTAGTGCTGCCATTGATAGCATCATCATCTTTTGGGTCATAACAAACCGCGCGGAACAACCAATAAATCTGATTTCAAGGTGAATAAGGACTTATCACACATTCGTTGTTTTTGTTGCAAAATGATGGGACATATTGCTGCAAACTGCCGAACAAAGATTAATAGATGCGCAGAAGCACAAGTTGGACTTTATTCTGAAGATACGGTTTTTTCAAATGAATTGGGATCGTTGGGATCGAATCGTTGGTGCCTAGACATCTGGGCAACTTCACATCTATGCAATAAACCAGAATACTTCACAAATCTCAATGAGGGCGTTTATGGGATTCTAAAATTAGCTGATAAATCGTCAACGGAAATTAAAGCCAGAGGAAAAGCGCAATTTGATACAACACAAAATAAGGTAAAGATGCCGGTTAGTCTCGATAACGTACTATATGTTCAAGAATTGGCATCGAATCTCTTGTCAGTTTCAAAAATTACTGATAATGGATACCACATAGTCTTTAATAAGCGTGGAGCAAGAATCAATAATTACCATGGAAAAACTGTGTTGTACGCAGAGCGCATTGGCGATTTATATTTCATGCCTACACCTAAAGAAGAGGAAAGTGCGCACAATTGCTCTGATTTGCCAGGCAATGCAATGAGGTGGCACCGTGTAATGGGACATTTGAACATGAGAGATTTATATAATGCAGTAAAGTCAAAAGTTTTGGATGGAATCAAATTAAATGTGCTAATAAAGTATCCACTTAGTTGTAAAATTTGCATGCAAGGAAAAATGAGACGCAATCCATTTCAAAATGTTGTTAAGAGAGACACGAAGATATTGGAAATCGTTCATATGGACGTTTGTGGCCCGATGAAAATAAAATCTCTTGGAGGAGCCAAGTATTTTGTTACTTTTATTGATGATGCGAGCCGCTGGTGTGAGGTACGTTTCATTAAAAGTAAAGATCAAGTTTTTGAGGTGTTTAAGGAAATAAAGGCATTACTAGAGAAACAAAAAGGTAAAGAGTTAAAGTTCTTACATAGCGATAACGGAAAAGAGTATATGAATTCAAGATTTGATGAACTCTTGAAGGAAAGTGGAATTTATAGAAGACTCACCGAACCTTATAATCCTGAGCAGAATGGGATTGCGGAGAGGAAGAATCGTACACTTCTGGATATGGCAAGATGCTTATTATTTCAAGCGAAATTACCACAATCATTTTGGGCCGAAGCCATTAATACTGCTAACTATATCAGAAACAGATGTCCAAGTTCGAGTTTGGATGGAAGAATTCCGTTTGATAAATGGAGCGGAAAAATACCGGATCTAAAGAAAATGATGGAATTTGGTTCTCTCTTTTATTTTTTCAGTACCAAAGTAAATGTTAGCAAATTCGATCCAAGAGCCCATGAAGGAATATTCATCGGATACCACCATTCATCTTCTGGTTACCGAATATGGGATGAATCAATAAAAAGGGTGAAGATTGTCCGAGACTTTAAATGTTTGGATGGTGCAAGAAATTCAGTATCGGATATCTTGATTGAAGAAGAAGTACGAAGAAGAGAAGATTTTATTGATAAAAATGAAGATAATTCGCCGAATTCAGTGGGGAAAAATTCGATTCAAGAAGGACAAGGGGAAGAAGATTTCTTTGATGATAGCGATAAAAAAGAAGATAATTCGCCGAATTCAGTAGGAAAAAATTCGATTCAAGAAGGACAAGGAGAGGAAGATTTCTTTGATGGTAGTGATGAAAATGAAGATAATTCGCCGAATTCAGTAAGGAAAAATTCGATTGAATAAGGACAAGAAGAAGAAGATTTCTTGGATGATAGTGATGAAAATGAAGATAATTTACCGATATCGCATCGAGAGACTACTGTCATCGATAAAGTACCGGATGAAGATAAAGCAGTCCGAGCCAGGGGAAGACCACAATTATTACGAGATGGTAAACCTGGAAGACCACGGAAAATCTTTAAACTACAGACTAAGAAAGAATCAGATAAGTCAAGCAATAATGAAATAATTTCTAACAATTGTCTGATTTCAGAAGAATATAATGATGCAATCGACAAGGAAATTAAGTCAATTTTAGACAACAAAACTTGGATCTTAGTGGATCGTAATGAGAGCCAAGAAGTAATCGGAAGCAGATTGGTTCTACGCGATAAATTCGCTTCGGATGGTACAATTTTAAGAAGAAAAGCCCGTTTTGTAGCCCAAGGATTCGCACAAAGGCCCGGGATCCATTACAATAAGACTTTTGCACCCGTGGCTAGATTGAGTTCAGTGCGAATACTCGTAGCATTAGCCACAAAATACAAAATACAATTAAGACAATTGGATGTAACGAGAGCCTATTTAAATGCTGATCTAAAAGAAAAGGTGTTTATGGAAATACCGAAGGGTTATGAGGACATTCTGAAGAGGACAATTTCTAAAGAACGTAAAAATTCAGTAATGTATTCCAAAGCGATGAGTGAGTTGAACGAAATACGAAGAAAAGATAAAGTGTGCAGCTTAAAACGATCGATTTATGGCTTAAAACAATCAGGAAGGGCCTGGAATGAAAAGCTACTGGAAGTTTTGGCAACGACTGGAGCAAAACCCATAAAATCGGATCCTTGTATTTTTTCTGTTCGTCACGGCCCTTTGGTTACTTCATTAATTTTAGTATATGTGGATGATATACTGATTGCTTCCAAAAAAGAAGAAGAGATAGAAACATTAGTTAAAAAATTAAAAGACGAATTTAAACTAAGAGATTTGGGCGAACCGAAACAATGCCTTGGTATCGAATTTAGACAAACGAAAAATGGTTATTTGTTGAAACAGAAATCATATATATTAGAACTTTTAAAGAGATACAACATGATAGATTGCAAAACCGTAAGTACGCCCATGAAATGTGGGAAATCTCTTGATTTGACAGAGGAAGAAAATCAAGAAAATCAACGTTTAGAGGTTCCATACCAAGAACTCTTGGAGGCTTTAAATTACCTTGCAGTTGCTACCAGACCCGATATTAGCTTTGCAATTAGTTATCTCGGGAAGTTTAATAATTGTTTTAGAGAACGCCATTGAATCGCCGCAAAAAGGGTTCTCCGATATTAAAAAAGGTTCAATCGATTTGGCACTGTCATACAAGAGCGGCGGTAATGGCCTAGTTGGATACGCAGATGCTGATTGGGGAGGGTCTATTCAAGATAGACGATCACGAACTGGAATTGTTTATAAATTAAGCAGCGGAGCAATAGTATGGGAATCAAAGCGTCAACAGACTGTTGCCCTCTCAACCACCGAATCTGAATATATGTCTAAATGTGAAGGGACAAAGGAAGCCCTTTACAAAATTTATTAGAAGAAATAGGAAGCCGAGAGAAGAAACCCACTGTTTTATATTATGACAATATGGGTTCGAATAAATTGGCCGATTCGAACGTTTCGCACAACCGTAGCAAGCATATAGATATTCGTTCCCACTTTATAAGGGATGTTATTAAACGAAACCTGGTTCATATCGAATATCTAAAATCATAGAAATGCTGGCCGATATACTTACAAAGGCTTTGCCAAGAATCAAACATTGGTCAGCTTTGCCTGGAATTGGTTTGCAACAATTTACTTAATCGAGGGGAAGTGTTAGAATGCGATTATTAGTTAACATTGTTGCATATATTAAGAAATATTATTTTAGTTAAAACATATTGTATTCATATTTTATTTTGTTCTTTATAATCAAGATAATATAGTTGTCGTTATGAATTCGAAGCGTTAACAGACCAGATGTACGGGGCTGACCTCGAAATACCAGTGCCCGTACAGCTTCATAATTTCTATTGCATTGACCAAATCTTAAAATTGCTCCAACTTTTTGCACTAATGGGCGACAATCTTGAGCCCTTATTAGTAATTGCAAGGCAATTAATTACTTTAAGAAATACTATTACTTCAGATTGAGGATTGTTAGGTTGTTGTTTCATATGTTGTCATGGCAACAGCAAATAATTAAGGCAGAATGGACTCCACTACGAAATTTGCTCATAACATTTCAATGAGAGATTTCTACTAATTAAAGTGGCAAAAGTAAAAAATAAATACGAATTTGAATTCTGCTTGAAATAAGCTTTAATAAGAGGTGTCACAATGTATATCATTACATTTAAAAAAATGTCATCAAATGCCGCTGCAGCGCCACCTATGGCTGTGTTCAACTGTTTTTGGTAGTTTCAAGGGCAGACTAGTGCCTATATACATATTCTAGAATTTAAGCTTCATAAGTTGCCTAGTTTAGAAATTAGCAGGGGGGGTACTACTTAAATGATCGCAACAGTAAAACTTGGTTTGGTGAACAGAGACCACAATTTAAATATTAGATATATTTCTTCAAGATAAAATGATTAAAACTGGATAAGTTTATTTATCTTCGTAAATCTAAGAATTTTAATAAAATTTATACCATAATTTAGAGCAGAAGGGGTTTTTGATTTTCAATTTGTTTGTAAGTTTCGTTTACTGTTGACTACTAGCTTGCAAATTAAATTAATTTAGAAGTTTGCAAACCTTTTTTGCGTGTGTGTATTTTAGTGAAGGAACTAGCAACTTAAATCACTAATTAGCTTTGATATTCGAAGGGTTGTTTTTGTGGTAAACTATTCTGCGGGTAAATAGCATTTGTAAATTTACTAAAATAAAATAAATAGTGGGATGAAAAATATCAATTTATAAACAAAATCTAAGAAAATATTACATACAAAGAATTACTTTCCTGACTTAAATTTTCAACGGTTTTTACCGCCCAAAACAAAATTAATAAATAACAAAAGCAAGTAAATATTTATCTAAAACAAAAGCGTTGTAATATGTTGAAATATTTACTGTTATTTTATGAAATTGTTGGTTGTTTGTTGCACGAATAATAAATAAATATTGCTAAGTAAATAAATATTGATTTTAAACAACATTTTTAAGTTTTCACTGATATTTTATAAAATTGTTGGCGATTTGTTACACAAAAAAGCAATATTCGTGCAATAGCCGCATCGAATATAAAGTTTTATTTGCTGAAAAGTGTCTTTTAATGGCCGGTATTTAACTTTTTGCTTGAGTTCAGTGAGTTTTCTTTGGTACTTCTACAAATTGAATGCTTCTTAGGTTTTCCGTAGTTTTGCTGGTGTATTTCTTTATAGTTTTTAAAATTATTATTGCCATTACTACCCAGTGTTTTTTGCTTCTTTGAAATATTATAAACTTTTTTAAGTCATAAATAAAATAATGCTTTCCTCAAAATAACTAATTTGTAATCTATTCATTTTAAAATAAAATAATTTGCTAATAAATCAGCGAACCATTACTTAGACTTAAGCTTTTAATTATTTTTTATTTTTTGAAAAAATAAGTCGCAAAAATGGATTACTGCCATTTTAAAATTTAAAGTCGAAGTTACTTCCAGTTCAAATTCATGAAAAATTTGATATTTGCATTAATTACCTACTATTAAGTAATTATTATTTTTAGTATGGGGTTCAGAATCGAAAATATCATAAAAAAAAGATTCATAATACAAAAAAAATAGGAAATAAAGGGGTGGTTTTAAATATCTGAATAAAAGTTGCTAATAGTTATGTTAAACTGAAGTTAGCAGTTGCGATTCTGCGCATTCTACATAGAATATTATCTTTAGTAATTTGACTATGTTAGTTTAGTTCATTTTTGCATTTTACAATAAAAGCATAACTTTAACAAGTTACTTATCTTATTTCGAAAATATTTAGAAATATTTATTGCTTTATCATTTTCAATAAAAGCAAATTCTAAAATTTGATCGAAAACACCAATGAAAAAATTGAAACAAAGTTATCAGCTACAACAAAAAATGTTAAGGAAAATAAAAAACGGAAAAACGAAATTGTTTAATAATAAATTGGCAGCAGATATTTTAGGTGCGAGTAATTGTGCACACATAAGAACCTTCCTGTTGGCAAAGTTGTGCCAAAGTCCTGGCGCAACCGCAGGAATTATACGGGAGAGATGGAGGGCGAGCCGCCCCCGACTAAAGCAGAAGCAGATTCCCGACGCCAATACCGCTCCGGACGCGTCCCGAAACGAGTCTATGCATTCCGGGCATTCGCACAGCACAGCATCCGAACAACAAAACACATTCGCAAAACCCTTTTCGGACCTTCAATTACAAACACCCAACGCGAAACCATGTAATCCGGAAACTATTAAAAACACCCCCGCCGGTCCCTAAAAGCTCCCTTGCGCGCGGAACGCGTTTAATCTGCAATCTAATAGTTTTCATCAAAAAAAAAAAAAAATAGAAAATAAAAAAGCAGTGTGAAGTACTAAATAAATAAAAAAAACTTATAAAAGGAAAGTTTGGCGAGTTGATAAAACGATATGTATCCAACGGGACCGCCGATTCTTCTGCACAATAACGAGGGCGGCCTTTTGAACGCCGCCCGCGGCAGTCAACGGTTGAACTCTGCTGGCGGCGGCGAAAATAACGGCGGCGGCAAAGGTGCCACAAAGGTGGGCGCGCGCGAACTTTTCTTTGACGTGTTCGTGGTGCTCACCAGATTCTGGGGGATTTTCACCGCAATAGGTAAGCAACCGCCAATTAGCAGCGCGCATTGTTGGCCATATACAATTTTTGCATTGATAATTCGATCAAATAATTTAGCATAATATGATTTGATTTAGAAATTGACGTACGTTTGATTTGCGCGAATTGCGTTTTATTGGTATGTAGTGTATGCATAAAGTGGCAATTTGTTGAAACAGCATCCATCCAGCATCAGGCTTTTTGAATGCTGATTTATGTGATTGACATTTCGCCACCGCCGCGCATTTATCTGTGTGCCTATAGGCTCGGATTACAATAAATGTCACATCGGAGGCAGATAAATAAACAGGAAATAAAACAGAAAAATAACGTTGTGTCTGCATTTGTAGTCTGCTTTGGGTGCGACAGTGTTGGAGAATTATGTAGAGAGGGCAGGGCGAAAGAGGTGGTTGCTGGCAAGCAAGCAAAAGGGGATATTTCATCGGGTTTCATCTGGTTTCATCAATCCGTCCGGTCCGAAATCCAATGAACGGATTATTAAGCACCGCTTGATCATAAAATTTGCGCGCTTTGATTGAAACCGATATCGAACTCGTTCGAAATTAATTATTCCGCTGCGACTTCGCTCTCTCTGACTATGATACGCGAACGCGATGTATACACGCGCTAATTAATCGTGTGGTTCTTTCGTCGCGATTAATTATGCAGTATAATTAAAGGGCTGGAATCTTCTGTAATACATCGCTGATTATCGCTTCGCGTATTGTGTATTTTATGTACGGCAAATCTGCTTTATGTGCTTTGCTGTTAACTCTTATCGCAAATTATTTATTATTATTATCGTTAACGAAATATTGTTTTAATGTAAATGTGTGCAAACATGAATTTGCATATTTTTAAGCCTCGAAGGCATTAATTTGCTGCATTTTTGGCGTGCATAAATTTTATTATTTCTGATACAGTATTACTCTTTTACAAATTGTATTATTTATCGAATTTCATTAATTTAATAATTTAACATTTTATAAATATAATCTTTAATAACAAAAGAGGTAATAATTTAATTGTAACAACCTACTTTTTTATTTTCGAAAATTAGTTTAATTTATAAAAGTAAGCTTTATTGCTTTTTGTTCAATGGATTTTTTCAATTAAAATTATTTTAATGTAATTAAAAGTTCATTTTTAGGATTAAGGATTAATCGATTATAAAATTTAAAAAATACTCAGTCTGAATTGTCCAAAATAATTTTGTTGTTTTATTTCAATTCGAAATTTAAATTCATCTAATTATTTCTAATTTTTCAGTTTATTCAAGCTCCTTTATTTACATACGAATATTATTACAATTGCACTCAACAATATTTAATCACTGATAAATCGATAAAGTTAATTAATTGAAAAACTATAAAAAATACTTTTTCCAAAAAGGAACCCTGATTTTTGTTATATTTTAACTTCTGTTAATACATATCTAATAATTATAACTGTCCTTATTTGTTAAAAAGAAATTTGCAAATTGGCCATCGACCTTCGGTCTTTCAGCCAAAGGCACATATTAAATAATAGTTTTTATTGCAATAAAGTACAAAGAGCTATCAACCGTAGTCGGTCTTTCTGCTCATATTAAATATTTTATTAATTTTTAATTAAATCAAATAAATATATCTTTAAGGCAAGGTAGAACATGTTTGTTTGCTATAACGAGTTATAGAAAATGCTTATTTTCACTTATTTGTTTTCTTATTGTTTGCTATTAATTTTTTATTGCTACAGTATCAATTGTTTTAAAATTTTATTAATTTTTAACCATATTTTTTTCGAGAGCTAAATTAACTGTTCGGAAACAATGATTTTTCAATTAGTTTATTACAAACTATATTATTATTATTTACCATATTAACAGTTAAAAAGCCACACAATTATTGACTCAAAATGAATTAAAAATTTTTAATTTTTAGATTTCTTAAAAAGTAACCAAAAATTAGCATAAAATTGCGTAATATTTTCATTCATGGCAAAATAAAATGTTAATTGAGAATTTTTTTTATGAACTTTGGCAAACTTTGGTCTACTACTATTACGTTATTACAAATTAAATGTCCCAATTTAATTTTAAAGTCCTTAATTTAAAGTTTAATTACTAAATAACTAATTTTTCATCAACAACAAAAACAAAGCGAAAAAAACTAAATAAGTTAAACAAAAGGAAAAAAAGGAAAAGAAAATGCAATAAAATGCGCAGTGCGGATAAAAACGTTTCCAACTATATATTCCTTGACATTTGAAAGGGAGTTTGTTTATTGTATTTGCGGTCGCTTTTCGTTCCCTTTTTTCAGCGCTAGAAGGAAAAAAAAAACAGCCCGTTCATCCTATTTAAAGTTTTATACTCTCCACGGCCTACGTCAAATTCGTTTGTAGCATCTGCGTGTAGAATAAATTGGAGAAGTCAAGTCAAAGACGAGGCGAGGCGCCTACCATCAGAGGACTTCGATCCTGCGAACCTCTGTTTTCCTCGCTCAAAAGCATCCCCCCGGTTTGTTTCCAATCGTAGATGCGCTTGGAATCCATATAGATACGCGAACTGCTGTCCAAATCAATCAAATCTATACAGGAAAATTAAAGCGGCTATCGGCGCGACACACAAATCGAAATGGAAATTTTTAATCCACTCGAACGCTGCTGCGCTGCGCCTCGCCTCGCCTCGCTGCGAGATTTAATCAATCGAAATAAATAGGGGGCGACGAAAGATGTAAGCTTTTCATTACGCCATGTTTACCTTTGGAATTATATTTTCCACCCTATTTTTCTCCATTTTATTTTCTAAATTTATTAATGGAAAAAGGAAGCAATAGTTGGTGTTTATACTAGATGCAATCAATTTCCGGAATTTATGTATAATGTATAGTGTATGCTAATTAAATGGTGGCAAGCAATTGTTCGTTTATCACATTACAACATTCGAGTGACTTAGGGCAAATATGGTAATAAACTTAAGTGCGGAGCCTAGGGGATCGTATAGGGAACACGTTCTACAACATATTGTGGAGCAAATTCTGAGGTCTCTTTAGAACCATTGTTATTCCAACTTCAATAAAACTATATTTTCATATACTGGAGTACAGTTATGTATAGGGAATTTATTTGAATAGCAATAGAACTCGGAAATACATATTACATACATATAGCAGAGAGTGGTCCTAAATGTAAATGTAAACCTTATTTTAACTTACAGTAATTAAAACATAATATCACATAATGAAGAATCTTCGAATTGTTTAAGAATAGTTGTGTTTTTGAAAGATGCCAGTTGGAATAGTATTATCCTAGAATGTTACATCATGCTTAACAATTAAAGATAGAATAACTGTGTATTTTAGTGAATGTTATTTGTAATTCGCAGTTGCAATAGCTCAATTAACTTAATTTTGTAAAAGTAATTTATTTTTATTTTTATGGAGGTTGTTGGAAATAACCTGCTCGATTGTGAAACTAAAAAAACATTTAAAAATTAAATAATTAAAATATACTTATAGTCCATAAAAATACACTTTCAGATGTTATTTTTTAATCTGCAATTAAAAATTAAAAAATAAACTGAATTAAAGTTATCCAAAAAAGCGGTAAAATCCGAATTGATAGGTTTCAAGCAAAATTTAAAAAATGAAAATTGATGACTTTTGAAAATTTCACTATTTAGAAAACTGTGGACAATTTCTTGTTAAAAAAATATATTTTTAGTTAGATGGTAGAATTTCAATGCTTTTTGATAATTATTCAAAAGTAAAATTTATTAAAAATATTTATCAGTGTGATTTTAAAAATGTTCTTAAAAGATGCCAAGGTGCGTTTATTTCCCCGAAATAGCATTTTCAGTATTTAATTAAATTATTACTAAAAGGGTTTTCAAGAGGATAATTACTAAATAAATTGGTTTTAACTTTAGGTTCAGCAGGGGTGTAATTTTATGTGTAAATATTATTTGATTAATAAATACATGGGCTGTTGCGGAGATTCGAAGCAACAAAAGGAAAAAGTCGCAAAATTAATAATAAATGTTATACTTATATTAAAATAAAATTTTAATTATCGTTTTAAAAGTCACTTTAAAGTTAAAGTTTGTTTGGAATCGATAAATGAAAACCCAAATATAACAAAATTTATGATTATATATTTTAAAATAGTTAGAAAAAAAAGGTAGAAAAGAAGCGGCTTGAAGGCGTCGGTCTCCAGAGCTTAGATACCGCCACTTACAAAATTAGAATTGGTTTTTTAAAAGGCACAATATCTTACATTCTGAAATGTCTTACAGTATGAAAATCCATATATGCACTCTCCAGATAGTACAAGCTGGGCACAATTTTTCAACTAACAATTTAAAATTTCAAAAGCTCTCCATTTTAATGCATTTTCAATTTATTTTTTAATTTAAAACATGAAAAAATAATGTTGCAGAAAATTATAGTATATTAAATGATAATCCATTACATTTTCACATTACATTCTAGAACACGGCTTTCAAAGAGGTCATTAGTATTACTATTAAGTAAATTGAATTTGAGTTTATATTAAGCAGTGGTATATAATGTAATGTGAAAATGTTTTTAGGCGAACAAATAAAGGGGCTTTTACAGAAATTGTTTCAAATGAAAAAAATTATAAACTTTAAATGGAAAAAACTTTCAGTTTGAAGCTTTTTTTGGTCATTTTAAACTTATGTTAGCACAAAAATATAAAATCTTTGTTAATATGTAGACTTTTAAGCCCCTTCATCAAAATGGTGTAGAAATTCTCATTTAAAATTTGCAATTGTATATAAAAACTTTCGAATATTTTTACTATATAATTATTTTAATGAAACTTTGAAAATTATTTTAAATTATAATTGATGCTATTATGTTATAAAATATTAGATATTTGAAAATCAATTAGTTCAAAATAAACAATGTGAAGGCGCCGGTCTACAGCAGTAAGATAATTCTTTTTATTTCTGCTTTTTTTGGATCCATTGTTTTATTTATTAATCTTCAATGAAATCATCAATTTTGATAATCAATTAAGAGCATTAATTTTCTAAAATATCTTTTTTTTTAATGATATCCATACTTTCAGAAATTCTTAAAAAAATTAATTTTAACGAACCAACTTAAAAGGAGTAAAAATAATTGAATAAAAAAATAAAATATTAAATGATAATCTCTGAAAAGATTGCAATTATGAAATGGGGCTCTCAAAGGGATCATTAGTAAGTAAATTGATTTAGAGTTTGCATTTAGCAGTAGTATAATCTAATGTGCAAATTGTGGCCCTAACAAATACAAGGGCATTTGCAGAAATTGTATTAATAGCTTATTCGATTGAATTGATTGCAAGTAATTAATTCGCTTGTAACGAACTACGCAGTCGGATTATACATAACGGACTTTATGCGCTCGCACAATAAGGGGGTCACAAAGAACTATAACATCCAATATCGCGCTTTTAATGCTTTTAATACGAGCTGAAGCTGCAGAAGCGGAGCTAAAGATCAAAAAAAAAAAAACAACACGGGAAGAGTACACACAAACCTAAAAGTGTAGTTTTTTTCCCATTACCATCCTCGTATGTACGTTCTAGTCGCTATTGTTCTTTGTGTGTTTGATCCTTACGTTTCACCGGCGCCAGGATCTATTTATCTGGTGTGCAGCACTGGTTTTCCGCCTTGTTCGTCGCTCTCTGCTCCTTACTTCCTTTCCTCTCTCTCTCTCTTCGCCTGCACTTTTTCGGCGGGCGGCTAACTGTGCTCGGCTCTGCTCTCCCAAACCCAGCGAGAGTATCATGTACTTTTTGTTTTAAGCCACTTTGTCGGATTAAAATGAAAACGCGCGCGGCGAACGATTAGTGCCCCCTCGAATTGCAAAACTCGTCGATACTTTCGGACCGCACAACTTTTTTTTTTCTTCGACGGCCTCTGCCGTAGATACGTCTCGGGGGTGCTTTCTTACGAAAAAGGAAATTTCCCTTTCTTTGTGAGTATATACGTACTAGTTTATCGGTTAATTTTTTACTACATCAGTGGGTCCGTGGTTTGTTTTTTCGGGGGTTGCGCTGATAAAAAGTTCAAAGGAAATGAATTAGCTGCGCGCTCGTAAATATCGCCGAGTCGTTTTTCTGACATTGAGAACGGTTTTCTTATTATTTTTTCCTCAGTGCTTTTCCATACACTGTGTGCACACGCCTTATTCGTATGAAAAATATTTTATGCTTCCTCTTTATTTATGCGTTTTTTTTCATGAATTGCCTTGGAAACTTCAGTTGTATTTACTTTTTAATTTGGTTAAGTTTATGAAAACTGCAAAAAAAAGAAGATAAATTAAATTTTAATTTCATTCTGTTAGTAACAATGTTAATAATTCAAATAATTTGAATATAATATGATAAATTATAAAAATTTGAACCGATTTTGAATAAAACGATGAATTTAGTATATAAATATAGGTATCATCATATATTTATTCAGTAGAGACAATTAACATATGGGATGGGACTATATTTTAATCAAAATATTAAAAATGAGATGTTCCCGTCTAAAATTGTATTGAAAAGAGGCCGAGTTTTGATATGCATATATTTTTTTTAATGTTTCGAAATTTTCAGTAACATTTTTTGTAAATTTTATTATACAGGGTGAGTGATTTAATCTGATACCTAAAAATGATGTTACTTCTACATGAGTTATGGATTTGAAAATTTCAATATAGCCATATCTCCACCAAACGAGGTGATGTAAATTATTTCCAAAATGAGGGCACTTCCGTTTATAATATTTCAAATTTTTTTCTTGAACTTTTAATTAGTCTATTAGTTGTCAATACTATTACACTAGGTTTTGAGCAAAAATGCTTTGGAAAGCTTTACAAAGCAGCCGCAAAAATTTTCAAATTGTTCAGAAAAAAATTATTTCCTCAAAAACTTTTTGAAAAGAGAAAAACTAAGAACCTTCAAACATTTTAGATGCCGATTAAAATAATTCACTCTATATTTAATAGAGCTAAAGTTTTAGTAAAAAAAAAATTGGCGAAAGCTAACTTTTCACAAAATTAAATAATAAAAATTCATGGTCAATTGACATTTCAGTTCAGTAAATCAATGAATAAAAAAGATAATTTGATAAAAAAAACTGGATAAAATATATGATAAATTGAACAATAAACTATTTTTATTTAATTCAAATAGTAAACTTGACTCAAAAAGAAAAAAAAATTATCTTCAGTTCGTTTAATTTATAAAAATCATTATACATTTTAATTGATCTCTTTTCAGTTGCACTTTAGAGTAAAGTAATACAAACCCAATTAAAATTTTAGATTAAATCTTGAATATTGGAAAAAGGGTGTAAATGAAAAAAGTAATGTAAAGGCGTTTTAATCAAAGCTTTGATTCTCAAGGAAACGATTATTTTTTAAATATCATTTTAAATTTTATTTTATGTTATCGTAAAGGCTCATTTATACTTAGTAATAAAATATAATAGTTTTTTGAGATGAGATTTATTATTTTCATAACATTAAAAAAAGGAGGTTCAAAAATAAGTAATTTAATGGCGCTGTGTGCCAGATGAGAGATTTGGTTGTGACGTTTGGGAAATGAAATATTTTTTAGTTCTTATTTTTTCAGTTACCGTATGATTTATATTTTGAAATTACTTTGATAATTTCTAAAACTATTAACAAATATATTTCACATATCCAAAAACCCAAGTTAAAAACAAACTTGACATTAACTCGATTAACAATAAATTTGCTAATTATCTGTAATACAAAAAAAAAAAATAATGGCCAAGGACGGTTAGACGAAGACATACTGGCCTTGCACGTATTTGCAATAATTTTAATAAAATTTGTTATAATTGTGATATTTTTGCTGATTCTTTGCTGCATATTACGTCTTTAGTGTCAAGTGTTCTGTAATTTATCAATGTTATTTCCACTGTTATGTTCTATCATACTTTTTCTATGTTCATTTGTATTATTCATTGTTTAAAGGCTACATAAGCTGTTAATGAATAAATATTATTATTATTAAAGATTAAATAAGTCAAAGTATTTATTTTACGCAAATAAAAGGGGAAAGTGCCACATTTTTAATTGGCGAAAACTGAAAACGAAAAACTTAAATAGGGAAATTAATTGATCACAATACTGTTTTTTATTGCAAATAAATGTAATTAATCTATTAAAAAGTTTCATACTTATGACACCGTATTCGAACCATATTTGAACCATAATTTGAACAGAGTTTTCATGTCAATTTTTTCAAATAATCTAATGAGAAACTTAATTAAAAGAATATAAGAACTATCTTTAATTTAATGTAGATATAACAACGATTCTAAACACTTTACGAATGTAGTAAAAAAAAGTAATCGAATTCATAAAAATATAGTTAATAGAAAACAAAAGCTGAATTTGCTTAGTCAATTGACATAAATTTTATTATCAAAATTATTAATTATAATTTTTAATATATAAAGAATTTAATTTGTCCATAAAGAAAACTCCAAAATAAACATAATAAGGTTTTTAATAAATTTTTGTTTAGTAACAAAAACGAATACAAATAACCATAAAAAGTATTTACATTTTACGACACTCCTCTATACATAATTTAATAAAAAAAACTTCTCTTGTAAATATTACATAAAAGAGCAAAACATAAACTGTCATTTTCTTAGCGAAAGCACATTTTTCTAAGCATAAAAAAGTAATTTTGTTTCCGGCGACTATAAATTAATTATTTTCAGCAGTTAATTACTTAGCAAATGGTAGCGAAAACCCGTTATTCCGGCAGTACCTAATTGAACTCGATAATTAACGAAATTAAAATTTTCTTTCGGCAATTTTCCACTCGAAGGAGTAAATAAATAAGTTCGGCGGGGGAGCGCTCCGGGAGCGATATTTCGCCGCCGCCGCCTCCGACAAGACACCGATCGATACAAGGTACGACTTACTTAACAATTGTTCCGTCGTCAAAACTCACAAAGGGATGCAGTCGGAGTTAAGTTCTCTGTATAGGATACGTATACCTCTATGGAAGAAAACATATAGAAGATCATATATAAACGAGTCGCTCATTTCCGTTTTTTCGTCTTTCCTAATTAAATCTTGTTTTTGGGGCGCGAGCGCGCTCCTGAAGGCAGCCAGGTAAATTGGAGTCGCAGCGGCACGAAACTTTATAATGGCATCCCGGCGTATGTAGTGACTTAGGGGTGAATTATGCAGTAATCCGCGCATCTGTGTCGTCTGCTCCAGAAGCTTTCGCTTTGGCAATGGCTAGAGGAACATACGTGTGTGCAAGACTTATGAAAAATTCACGCGTTTTCCGAAAAGGACCGCTGCCTTATTCTTGCAAATCCAACCGGTTTAATATTTATTACATTCGAAAGGAAAGGGGTGGAAAATTGCACGGACGTGTTTTCCACTATTCTCCCGTTTCATATTTTATTTATTTGAGCAGTCGTTAATTTACTTCTTTGTTTCCCTTTTTGCTTTCTTTTTATTAAATTCGTTTTTGTTGAATTATTAAAAAGAAATGAATCTGTGCAGAGCAAAAGAATAATCAAGTTTAATTAGATCTGAATGAAAAATGTAATATATCGGTGCGCTGGACTGAAGAAGAACTGAAGAAAAGCAAAATGAAATTTCAAACTGGAATTTCCATATAAAATATGTCATTGTGAAAGTTATTGTTGCAAAATATAAAGGAGGACGCAACAAATTTACATCACATTTGCCTCTTTTTACGAACGGAACGGTAGATCGTAACAATCTCATGCAATATTCACAAATTCATTCGAATGTTAGGCTTTAATCATAATTTATTATTTTCGTCAAATATTTTCATTTACATTACAAATACAACAAATTACTTTCTTTTTTATATTAAGAAAAGTGTATTTTTTGCAATTTTTTTTTTAGAGAAAAATTACTTTTTTAATTAAAAAATTAACTTAAAAATTACTTCAATTATTCAATGAATAATTTGGTAGTTTAAATCATAAAGGCTTTTCATTTTTTAGAGGATTATAAATGACATTTATCGCTTTATTAATTAGCGAAATTTGTAATAATTACGTGGTTAATCTCATCATTTATAGTTGTAATGCCTTTTTAATGCTGAGCCATTCCATTTTCTAATTACTGCAAAAATGATATCGATTGCGAGCAACAAATTGGAAATTATTTATTATATCTGAGTTTAATGGAATATTTGATTGTTTATGAATCATTAAAATATGTTTATTTTTAAGTTCATAAAATGTGCAATAATAATTTTTGTTTTGATTTGTATTTATTTTTAATTATTGATATTATTTGGTGACGTTTTTATTTCTGTTATAGATTAAACCGGCATTTTTAATGTATCTTTTAAACAATATAATTAATAACATTTTTTCATGGGCTGTTATTTTATCATTAAATATGAAAAATAAGAATTAATTGAAAAAATAATTTAAATACATTTTGAAAAAAGCTTGTAGAAACTATCAAACTATTGCCAATTTTCTTCATTTTAAAAGTAAAAATTAAATTATCTCATCAATATATTTTTTAAGCTTTGTTCTGAACCAAGCAAGGAAAAAAATTTAAAATCTTTTCACGTTACAAAGTTACAGCTAAAAGCTCTTATAATATAATTTTTTTAAGTTTCAAAGAGCTTTCGCTCATAACGGAAAAACTATTACTGCAAAATTGAGAAAACAAGAAGCTTTTTATTCTGAAGAAGTTTCTAGTTTAAGTTAACATTTAAAATAAAAAGTATTTTGAAAATTTTTATATTTATTATTTAAACAAATAACTGTTATTTTTGTTAAAAAAAAAAGAACAAAATGAGCAGAAAACTGATTTAAATTAGAAAATAATGCTACTTGTAGTGATATTAAATATTTTAAAACGTAAATTATTTAAATAAAGTCTCTTTACATAACCAAAAATAATTATTACTAAAATAACGAAATAACAAAGACTGAATTACTCAAAAAAGTAATTATCACAACCTTTTTTTTAATCAAAGAGATATTAAATCCTACAGGATGGGCTGATCGAACGAAAATGCACCAAGTTGTTACTGGGTCATTTAATTAAGCTTACGTTTCGACACACTGAGCGTGGTCTTCATCAGAGCAA
>JASKGO010000562.1:0-19408 GCA_030556065.1 Holobus sp. GC000080
GATTTTCTAAGGATTCGAAAAATTGAATTTAAATTCGGAGAGCGCGAAAAAAAAATCAAATTATCCTATTGAACTTATTTACTCCTGATACAAATCCCCGATTTTCTAAGGATTCGAAAAATTGAATTTTAATTCGGAGGGCGCGAAAAAAAAAATCAATTTATCTCCTTGAACTTATTTACTCCTGATACAAATCCCCAATTTTCTAAGGATTCGAAAAATTGAATTTTAATTCGGAGCGCGAAATTTAAACGAAGTAAATCTGGTTGTCTACGATAAGGTCCACAAACGATAATTAAATTCCAATTCAAATTGGTTTTCTCTTTATTAAAAACTGTTTCAATATTAGATAGTGTGTTTCTTTTGATATAAATATTATTTATAGCAATTATTAGCTCTGAAAAGAGCTGTTGTCGTTCAGTAACGTGATAACGTGTAAAAGAGCTGATTTCATTTAAAAGATTACCTGAAAATTAAAAAAAATTAAACATAAGTTAATAATTTTAATGATCTTATTTATATTTATTTTTAATTATATTATTTCTGCGTATTATAATAATATAATTATGAACTAAAATACAATACTTAAAACCAATTAAATTATTTATATATTATAATAAATTTATTATTTATTATTAATTAATACAACTAATTTACTTATTCAGCAATGGCTGATTAAACATAATTCAACAATTAAACAAGAAAAAAAAACAATTATTAAATTGAATACCATTATAGTCTCGTCGAATAAATAATTGTTTATTGTGCTAATAAATCTTCTTTTTCTCTGCAGTATTATGCGCAGTGCAGGCAAACGGTGGCACCGGAGGAAATTCTTTAGCGGAAACTACAAGAGGACCTCATTTCGACACGGCCTTTTCGAAAAACGTAACGGCCCTTCTGGGCAAAACTGCCTATCTTAACTGTCGAGTTAAAAATCTAACCAACAGAACGGTAAGTCCATTCATCCTTATCATCCCTCCAACTCATGCATATTTAAAAATCCGAAACCGCATCATTTCATCAAACATTCATAAACTTTCCGCACTAATTGATTTGCAAATTAATTAATAAAAAAAAAAAAAAAGATAGGGTATGCTGCTGAGTGTTGTATTTTTTCTCCTCTTTTTTTTTCTGTAAATTCTGCAATAAAGATAAGGCAATAATGGAGTATTTAAATGCATAGCCCTAATAAAATTTCAGATTACATGCGCATAAATAATGCGCATTTTTTTTTTTCTGTGTGCCAAAAACACAGCCTTTATGGCCTTTTTGCAAAGTTTTTCTCTCGTTTTTATAAATTAGAATAAGCGACAGAATGGCTTTACAACATACGACGGACCAGTCACTTTTTATTGATGGATTTTAGTCTCGTAAAAGTTGTTTTTTTCTATCCGGTCCTAAATTTATGATTTGCCTTAAAACTGCTTTGGTTTGCACAAATTTTACCGAATTTTTTTATTTGTTTTTCTTTTGCCTCTAAATTCTAAATTAAGGCTCTAAATAAAAGTCAACAAAGTTTTTGCGTTTTGCTTTTTCGAAACTGACAACAGTAAAACCTTTCAGATGTCTCTGCAGGTTTCGTGGGTGAGACACAGGGACGTTCATCTGTTGACCGTCGGTCGATACACCTACACGTCCGATCAGAGATTTCGGGCGATCCATCAGCCGCACACAGAAGACTGGATTCTGCAAATTAAATATCCTCAGCACCGGGATTCCGGCATCTACGAGTGTCAGGTGTCTTCCACCCCGCATCTTAGTCACTTTATTCATCTCACCGTTATAGGTAAGCTGCAAGCCGGAAATTAATCCTCCAATCTTTCCGCGCGGATTTTCCAATATGCCATATAGTCATATACCTTTACAATATAAAAAAAAAAATAACAAAATCACAAAAGATTTACTAAGAAAACAATATGCCAATTAAAAAATAATAAAAAAACGCCCTGAGGAAAAAAATGCCAAAGAAAAACATCATTTTTTATGTGTATGCGGGTATATTTGTGTGTGTGTGTATGTGTGTGTGTGTGTATGTTATGTTTTCGAGATTGTTCTTGGGCGTCGCTTGTGTTTTTGTTTGTCTGTCGAAATGAATATTGCATGAGTATTTTAATAGAAAATTTACATTCCCGTACGATATTACGCCGGGCTAGGATGGCGCTCTGGTGCAAGCGCCAGACAAGAACCAAGAATTGTGAAAAGTGTGTAAACATACACCCACACACACATTCGCGTGAAAATTCTATGTGGAAACATTGGAAACATTGCCAGCAGCAGTAGCAGCAGCTAACAAAGATATCTGCACACGCATAAAACTTGTTTGTCCACAATCGGTCGCTTTGATTTTTGCTCCCTTATACGCTCCACGGCGTGCCCTGTGTACTATCGCTACAAATATTTTCCGCTGGTAAATATTATAGGGGCAAACATTGGAAAATCTTTCCTGGGAAATCATAAAATACTGCAACTTTTGCATTTCAAACAATGTTTTCATACAGTTTTTTTTTTACACATGACTGTTTTTAATTATTTTAATTTTAAATTTTAGTTTTTACTTTTTTTTATTGAAAAAAAAAACAAATAATTTTTAATAAATTTAATTAAACAGCAACTTTAATTAATTTTTAGAGTGGACAACTAGACGAAAAATAATTTTTTAAGTTATTAAAATTAGAATAATAAAAATCGAAAAATAAATAAATTAAAAAAGTAATAATAATTAAGGCTTCTGGGTCATTACTCTTTCATTGGAAAGCATATTAATATAATATAATAATTATGGCGTTCGATAATTAGATTTCGGGGTAAATGTTAATTGCGATTGCGGCTCATTTAGCGAAATAACTGCTTGGTTATTTATTTATTTATTTATGGATAAATAAACCCCATTGACAAACGGTTGCACCTATACTACGTATTTGTGTAATGCGAGGGTGTTGTTTTGGGGGCGCGGGTGCAGATATACTCGTATTTAATGGTGACATTTCGTGTGGCGGCGCGGCGGTTTTCCCTTCCGTAACAATAACGAGGAATTACCCACCGGCGACTCGTTTCGATCACAAGCCATAAAAGCTAAACTAAAATTGCTTTCACGCTCACAAACATTCGAAAATATATCATGTAATCAATATAAACAGTGCGATATCATATGGATATGAATATTTTTTCAGTATTTGATTCTTTTTTTCTTTCTTTTTTTTTATGTGTTTATAAATAAATAAAAATAAAAATGAGTGATGCTGCAATGCAATATTTTTATTATCAATAGTTCTGAACAATATATTGAGAGGTATTATTAAACGAGAGTAAAGTTATTGCTTTTTTTAATATATTTATTAGTTGTTATTATTATTATTATTATATTTTTTGGTTTAGCTAAATTTCAATGATTAAAACTTTAATTTTATTAAGAGGGTTTTAACGCTATGCGCTCCATTAAAAATACTTTGAGTACCGCGTTAGTAAAATGACGCACCTACGTAACACAAAAACATTTATAACTTTTGAAATTGTTGAGATATTTTAACGACTTTGGTGTAATTTTAACGGTAATTAAAGTTGCCAGCTACTTATTTTATGGTTATTTTATTTTTAGTATTATTAATAATTAATAATTTAAAATTAAAATTTGAAGACCCTATATAAAATTAGATAACTGCAATAATTTAAAATTTGTTTAAAATTAAAAATAAAGCTAAATAGAAACTTAAGTAATACTGATTAAAAAAAATTAATTTATCATTAATTTAATGAAAAAACCATTAGAATACGAGTATTATTTTAGTATTTATAAACAATTAACTACGGTAATTTTTTATTGCTAAACCTTCAATGCCGCACGGTAAGATAATAATTAATTACTCCAGAACTAATTAAGCTAGAGCAACAATTTTAGCATCATTAAAAAGACAATTTAACCGACTATTAAATTAATCAATAATAATTTTACTTTTAAATTTTACTAGTAAGTCAAGCCCAAGTCAAAAGTACGTTACGCGCTAACGTTAGACTCGCCCGCAGTCGGTCTCGACGCACTCTGCTCGTTACTAACTACAGTCCGGGCGCGCATGATTCTAACGTTGCGCTGTCGATGATTGCATCACTAATTACCACCCCCAACGAAATCATCTTGTAAAAAATCAAAAAATTATTTAATTTAAAAATTACTTTTAAACAAACAAAGGCAATTTATTTAGCAATAAAATAATGCAAAAATTATTGAAATCGCTTTAACATTTTAATTATTATAAGCAAATATTTAAAATATTTTTTTTTAATTAATTTTAAATTAAAAGAATTGGTTTATTTAAGAACAGAAAATATAGATCTAAATTGCAAATGTAAAGATAAATAGAGCACAATAATTCTTGCGCGAAAATAAACCCGAGCAGATAAGATCAGTTTAAGTTGCGTTTTTCAGTATATTTGTAAGAAGTACGTAGAAGTAGAAAAACGGACAAGTACTATAGTAAGAAGACACATAATATATGGTTGTTTTCCCCAGAATCCACAACCGAAAAATCGCGTTCGTCTCAACGACATTAGTTGACGTTATCTTGAAAACCACACGACGTGGTGTACTTAGTTATTAACTTATTTACGAAAGCGGAAGAGTCAAAATGCCATAGAGTAAAGTTCTGATAAGAAAACCTATTACACTGATGCGTAAGTGTACTTGTAGAAGTGCTGTTTTCATCACACACACACACACATACATGCACTAACATATATGCACAACGGAGTTTACTTGGGATTATAATAAAGTCAATTTAATTCTTGTGTACTTAACATTTTAAGGGATGATAGTTATAATTTGGCCGCTTTTATGTTGTTTCTCTCTTAAGAAGGCGCCTCTATAGATATTAAAGATTTAATGTCGGTAAATTTGTTACGTGAACTTTCCGCAAAAGAAGTACCTAACGCGTAAACTATTAAGCGACTTATTCTTCGGGAGAGGAAAATGTTACAATAAAATGCGATTTCCTTCGCTAACGAATTGTAATTTAATTAAGCGCAAGATGAATTCATTTCTTGGTTTTTGCGCGTATTTGTTAATGCAAGTTCTGCTTTCATTAATTAAGTTTTCCGTGCACCGCTTTACTCAAAGGGTCTCTCCTTCTGCTCTCTATTTATTAATTTATAATTAATTAATGGGCAAATTTGTTAACCTGCTGTTTCTATATCAACTGAATTTCTTTCCATTTTTTTTTACTATTTAAACTGCTGTTTTAATTCTTTTTTTTTAATTTCAAATAAAGAAATTTTTTTTATTATTAAGCCTTGCAGAAGAAAAAATGAAATAAATCCTATAGATACACTTATTTCATTTTTTTTTATTGAATTTAAAAGCTTTAAGCAATAGGATTATTGCGTAAGCTTTATTGACCATAATCCATTTTCCTGAACGCTTTAAAGTTTACCTGGAAAACACAGAAAAAAAAACCCGAAAATATATAGCCCACACAACATCTATCTGCTTTGGAAATACAGCGTTATTGATTTTCTCTTTTCCACCGAGCTCTGTATCTACATCCACTTATCGTCTCTTCGCTTCGTTTTTTTTCCCCGCTTTTGGTCTCCGCAGGTGAAAATGTAAAAAAGTGTACGGGATGACCTTAAAAGTAGAATACATGGTGAGGTCATAAAGTCGCGTCGTCCTGTTATTAACAACTGGCGATAGCTGAGCGCATAAGTAATGTCATTTTATATTTCTCTAGGATGGAGGAAAAGGGACACCGCGGCGAAAGAGAAAAACGACGAAGCGAGGAGACAAAGATAAGCTTGGCAGTTGTCGTCGTCGCGATGCCTCCTCCTCCTCCTCCTCTCCAATGAGAGAGCATCGTTCTTCTTCATCTCGTTTCGCTTTTAAAATACGCGACGACACCTTAAAAAGTGCTAAAAAAAATTGCATATATGAAAAAGTCTTTTATTATTTTCATCTCTGCCAGCTTGTATTAAATTACCGTAATGAACTTAAATTGAAACGAAGCAATTTTCGCTTTTGAAGATTTACTCTTTTTTCCTTTCCAATTTAAATTCCATTAAAATGAGACTCTTTTGTAAAGGTTCTTTTTTTGCATTTTACATCTTGGCATTTACTTCTAGATCAATATACTTACTTATATTTTATTTAATTTTGTAGAAAATATTAAAATATGAAGGGAAATAATAAATTAAAAGCAAAATTTAAGAAATAAATAACAAAATTACAAAACTAACAAATTAAACGAAAAGGAAAACTCTTTTTAAGGTTTTTTTTAAATATTTTACATCTAACTATTTCCTTTTAAATAATTAAATTTAAAAATTAGAAAAGAAATAATTAATTAAAAGCAAAATTTATAAAATAAATAATGAAATAACAAAACAAACAAATTAAAAAGAAGAGAAAGAATTTATAATGTTTTTTAAAACATTTTTCATCAAACTGTTTCCTTTTAAATGATAAAATGTAAAAATAAGAAGAGAAATAATTAATTTAAAGCAAAATTTATGAAATATATAACGAAATAACAAATTAAACCACTTGAAAAGGATGGAAAACTCTTTTAGATGTTTTTTTTTTTAATTTTACATCTAACTATTTATTTCAAATTAATAAAATTTTAAATTAAGAAAGAAAATAATTAATTATTAGCAACATTAAAGAAGTAAATAACGAAATAACAAAACAAACAAATGAAAGAAAAAAAAAATAAGGGAAAACTAAAAGCGTGCTCATCGAGTTGGAATTTATGGTTTGGAAAGCCTTGCAGAGAAGCAGAGAACAGTGCAAAGAGTCATCAAAAAGAAGTTTGAGCAATTTCATCTTTTGCAAATACACTCCTCCGTAGAATTCCCCGAAAAGGATACGCACACACACTATTATTGTATCACGCGATAATTAAATCAGCGACGGCTTTCCAAAGACGTTGTTTTCCGTGTGTCTTCCAACTGTACTAAATTGCGTCTGCAACATTTTTCTCCCAATTTTCCTCTCTCCCACCGAAAACACAACACTTACATAATTCATTTTTACGACCCTAGAAGAACCGTGGAGAACGTCTCGTAAACGTTTTACTGTTATTAGTGTGTGTATTTTGTTGTTGAATGTATTAATAACGATAAATTTCCACCGTAAACAATATCCTAAACGAAGAGAAGACGAGCGGGCCAAAAAGGCGAAAAGTTTATTTTTATTTTTTCTGCAAATACAACGACGAAATTGATTAATACAATTTCGCCGCTCCTTTTACCGCTTTCTATTTATTTTGCTATTTATTTTTTAACTTTATGAAAATATTGAAAATTTCCGATCGCTTTGATCCTTTGCGTGCAACGCGGCAATCCTTTGCGGCATTATCCTGGCGTTTCGTCTGTCATATCAATATGCGGACGCGTTAAGCGCAAATCATCACCTTGAGCTCTTTTATTTTACGTTCGACACGCAAAAAAGGGCCGAAGAATCGAAGAGAAACGCAAACAATATTTTCCCTTTGCTCTATATGTTCCGTCGAAGGAGAATTCGCTTCAATTGCTGCGTGTCTCGGCAACGGCAAAAGCAGAGGAGTGTGAGGTAGAAGAAAAAAAAAAGTTATATTTCCTCTTAACGGATAGGAAAAAAGCGTTTTTTAAGCGTCAAACTTACTTTGCTCCGACTTTATTATTATTAAAAGCAAACGCTTGCACAGTTTTTTTGAAACGCGCGAGTTTCGGAGGGCGGAGGCGCCGGAAGATTTATTGCTTTACCTTTATATATTTATTCATTTATCCGGCCATATCGGCTGCTGCTGCTGCTGCTGCTGCTGCTATATACCAATAGAGAACTTAAGCGTCGGAAAATTAAGTTCTCACTCACTTCATTGTTTCGTTTATATGCATTCCACATTACTCGCGAATACATTTTGCTGCAAAAGGAGATTATTTCACGCTCGATTTATATTCATCGAGCTTAATTTGCCAGCATCGAGCAAATGGTCCAGTGAAAAGTAAATTATTCGATATTTTTATGGCTCAGTTTTTATTTGTTTGAAAAATCTATTAAGGTATATATTTAAAAATAAAGAAAAATAATTTGTTAATGGCAATGACAAAGGAAGAAAAAACAAAAAGTAAAGAACAAAAGGAATGAAGTATATGTGTAGAGTAAAAGGACGAAATTAATGTCTTGTTTAGAATCCTCCCCATTGCAATTTCCCAACACTATACACATAAAATCATCCCAACAATGGCATTTAACGCTTATACGCATTCCTCCCCGGCAATCACGTTATTCTTATCTGCAACTACATTTCAATGACAGCCATAACAGTAACCGCAAAAGTGCAGCGGGCACACATAACGAAAACTACCCTTGCGGCCCAAAGGATCGCCAGCAAAAATCGCTTTTTTATTATGACTTTTAAATTTATTTTTAAGTCAAAATTTCAATTTAATCTTCTTTAAAAAAAAATATTGGAGGGTTAAATACAAATGCAGAAAATAGAAAATTGGAAAAAAAGATAAGAAAGTTGGTCAATTAATTAATTAATAATATTTTTACTTTTAGTTTTTACTAGTAAGCCCATGCCGAAAAATACGTTACGCACTAACGTTAAAATCGTCTGCAGTCGGTCTCGTCGCACTGTGCTTATTAAACTTCCAGAATTTAATTGATTTTAAACTAATAAAGATATTAGAACGATTTTTATGTCATTTTAAAGCCAATTTAACCAGTTTTTCATATTATTTGCCAATGTTTAATTTTTTATTTTTAATAATAAATAAACTAATTTTAAAAATAAAACACCCTGTTTATAATTAAATGTAAAACAAATTTAAAAAAATATTAATACTTAATAAAAGTAATTTATCCAGCAATAATTTATTGAAAAAACTATTAAGATCTGAGTATTTATTAAAATTTTATGAACAAATAACAAAGAGGACTTTTTATTGTAAACCGTTTTAAATTACAAACGGTCAGAAAATAATTAATTACTCTTGAACTAATTAAACTAAAACAATAATTTTATTAGTTATTTAAAAGCCAAATAAACCAGTTATTTAATTAATTAATAATAATTGTATTTTTAATTTTTACTTGCAAGTCAAGCAAAAGTGGAAAAGTACGTTACGCGCTAACGTTAAAATTGTCAGCAGTCGGTCTCGACGCGCTGTGCTTAGAACTGACTACAGTCCGGTTGCGCGTGACGCTAACGTTACGCCGTTGATGTTTGCGCCAGTAAAAACCACCGTTAATGAAGTCACTCTGCATAAAATAAAATAAAAATATTGAAATAAAAACTTGTTTAAAATTCTTACAGGAAATTTATTTAGCAATAATATAATGAAAATATTGTTGATATTACTTCAATATTTTATTTATTATAAGCAAATTACTAAAACTAATTTTTATTTCTTAATCCTTTTAATTTATTAAGCTCATTGTACTAGCAAAAAAATTGAAAATTGTAGTGTCCAATACAAATGCAATGAACCGAAAACCAAAAAGGAAGAAAAGAGCAAAAAATAAAAAATAAATAGGCCACGCGTTTCGAGTTCGACGACGACAGAAAGCACGCGCCTGTAAAACACACATTCGACTCTCCGTGTTCAAATGGGGGCTGACGGCGGGGGCGGTCTCCCTATTCTCTCTTCTTGACATTTGTAATTTCCGATCGTGTCATCGAAACAGTGAAAAGCCGCCCGTTTCAGCACAGAGACAAGAAGCGCGATGGCTGTTGCTGCTTGCTGCTGGCTGCGTGTTGTTTGGCGCGAAAAAAATTTGCCATTTTCTATCCGTTTGGCTGTTCATTATTTGTGCTTATTCCTCCACCACTGTCTGCATGGACGCAAATTGCGGCGATTTGCATGTTTATAGACTTTTCGGTCATTAAAAAGTCATCAGGTCGATCATATAGAGAGCATATAGCATACGTAATTTTTTTTTTCCACATTACATTTTTATGATGCGTTTTTCGAGCGCGGCGCGGTATTAGCACAGAGGCTCGCAGCAACAACAAAAAAAAATGATAAAAGCGTCGCTTACGTTACGCTTTTTATCTTCTGTTGTACATTCTTCCGGATAATAAATACGGATTTACCTTTTTCGCAAAACAAAATATTATTAGACAGAGTTATCCATTTTTCTGACCTTTAATAGAAAAAAATACCTTTGAATTTTTAATTTTGAAAATTAACCGAAAAATAATTTTTTTTAATATATTAATTTTTTTAAATAAAAAAAAATATTTCCCTTATTGTAAATATAAAATAAAATAAAAAAACAAAGAAAAGAAAAATTAAAATATCGCATAAAAGGAAATATTTTTTAAATTAAATTGAATATAAATTAATTCAACGTGAAAATTTCCTGGTGGTGTTGACGTGAGCGAAAAGTGGAATTAGTAGAGCGATAGATATAGAAACGAAAGCGGAAAATGAGAAATTCTTCCTCTAGTTCTATGCTCCATGCTTCAGATAGTATAGGAATTGGAACGGTAGGAAGAAGAAGACGAAGACGAAGAAGGAAATACGTCTTTAATCGCTTAACTTTCAGTCGGACCTTTATCGTTTTATAATACATCCTTTTATTAGATTAGAAAAAGCAAAGTGTGCAAATAAATGAAATGTAATGCCGATCACGTACCTTCTATTACAGAGCCAGATACTGAAATTGTCGGCGGTCCTGAGCTTTTCATCGATCGCGGAAGCACCATCAACCTCACCTGCGTCGTTAGGCACAGTCCCGAGCCTCCAGCTTACATTTTCTGGAACCACAACGATGCAGTGAGTGCCCCACTACTCATCTTCTTCTTCTTACTTTTTTTTCCTTTCACTCTTTTCTTTCTTATTTGCTCTTCTTTTTCTTCTTTTTTCTTATGCTGCTGCTTTTTCTTTGTTTTTTTTTTTTTTTTGTTTATACATTATTCAAAGCTCTTTTTTTGCTTAATTAATTATTACTAGTAATGATAGTTTAAGTTTATTTATTTTTTATTTTATTTGCAAAATATTAAATTGTTTTTGTTATATTTGATTTTCTTTTATTTAATATGAGAAATGGATTTTTTATTGAAAATTCTATGTTTAGAAGGGATGAACTTTAATATTCACATTTAATATCCGGCTTTTTGCACATTTAAGTGCGAAATTTACTGGCAACACTCGCGATGTTTGCTTCGTGATAACTTTATGTTTATGGCTAAGATCTCATAAGACATAAATGTAATAAAAGACAAGTTATTGAGTGCTTTTTTGCTGCAAAAAGTGTTTTGTTGTCATGCATATAGAGTTTTTATACTTGTTTTTCATGTTTTGAATATTTAGAAACAAATTTTGCAACATTTTCAAGCAAAATATTGCAAAAAATATCTTTTTAATTCAATTTAGAAAATACAGTAAATAAATTATGAATTAAAAAAATTACAGAAATTAATACTGCAGCATAAATTAAAGTCGTAATATGAAAACAATTAAAGGAAGAGTATATCGTAATAGAGGACTGCGACCAATGTAAAGACCGTTAATGCCCTTATCAGGAGCCCGTTTCGATGCACTTGCAACATAAACCCAGAGGACATAAACAGTCTTCAAGACTACTTCTTACTACGAAACATCAATTTAAGCGCTTGCAATTGTGCGCCGCCAATTGATCGAAAAGAAGAATCCAATTAACTTTTTGCATGTTGTTTACAACTACTGCTCGCCCGCTATTTGGCAACTTTTCAATTAATAATCATAATCAGACTCCCGCTCTCTCTCTTTCTTTCTCTTTCTCTTACCCACTCTCGCTACATTTATGCGAAACTTTCGATAAAAATCGGACTATGAAGGAACCGAAGGAACGGAATCGTATTAAGTGTAATAAAGTGTTTCCTCCATGCCCTATACGGAATTGGGGCCAAAGTTTTTTCACGTCACGTGAACGCACGTCGATAAGAGATTATTTATGTGTTTTCGCTGCTGGAATTTAACTTCGTTGCATAGATTAATTCGAATTAAGCCACGAATCGAATGTTGAAAAAAAGATTTGTTTTGTCGCAAAATTTTTATATGGATAGAAAATTTTATATGGATTTGGGGATGGAAGAAGGACAAAGTGTGGGTGTCTTTATGTGGGCCAACTTTTAAAGACTACACCAAAGTTGTTTACAGCATCTCCCAGCAAAGTTGTATTACTTTCCCGCCTCCTAACACAACACTTATCGTCCGCGTCGTACACTTTAATAATATGCATTCTCCGCTATCGCATGCATTACACCTTGTTAAATATTTTGTGTCCCCTAATTGGTCCAACTTTAAGTTACTTCGTACCACCACTTTACCGGAATGCTGGAAGACCATCGAACAAATGCTCTCCTCTTTACACTTTCCTTTTAAACTTTAATCCCTTCCTTATCGAATTACAAGCTTTCTTTTGCAAATTTATATTTCATCTGGAAAACTCACTTTAAAGTGCTTCCAGTTTGCGGAAGCAATTGCGATTTCCACACTTTAATCGCGCCTTCAATGGATCTTTAAATATTAAAAAAAAAATCCTGCAATAAGTAAAATTTAAGTATTAAAATTATTATTAAATAAAAAAGAGGATTTTTTTAAGTATTGATTTTCTTCAAACTCAAAGAGAAAAAATAATGCTGAAAGAATTCTTTTTATGAAAGCAGAGGAAATTTAAAGCCTTTAAATGAAGCATTTACAAAGTAAACTTCGATATTATCGTCTCTATACTGAATAAATATAGCGCCCGTATTGATTTATTTGGTTATTAAATAATTTGCTTTATTACTGTACATTATTACGGCTTTGCAATTTCGGTCTGTTTATTTTTGCGTTTTTGCACTGAAAGCTAAATTAATATTTTCTTTTTTAATATATTTATAAAATACTAAAATAAAAACAAAATGAAAAAAATGTAATGCCCGGCGCCTTCACATAGCAACTTATAACTTTGCAGTTGCGCTCAAAAAAATTATAAAAAACACATAAAACATCATTTAAAATTAAATTCCACTCGGTGTAAACATTGGAATTGCAACAACAACTTAACCAATTTACCAATTTAACTTGCATTCGATCGATTGATTGGCAATTGAGCGATTAGCATACATCGGAGAGACGGAGAGGGTGAAGTTGGCGGTAAATGTTATAAACTGATGGATATCTAATTGCGAACGGATATAACACGTGCCATATATAGATTGGTGTAGACCGCAGAATAGTCGCAACACAATAATAACGTGGAGGGTGGCCGATGGCGGTGGCGGTGGCGGTGGCAGCAGCGGCAGCAATAGTATATATCGGTGGGTAGCGACGGTGGCAATGGGCGCACATAATTACAATTAGAAAGCATAGAGTAATTCGATTCGATTCGATTCAAATGATTCGCCATATAGCTATATAGCTGCTGCAGTAGCAATAGCAGAATACAGATAGATAGTTGTGGATGGAGAGTAGAGAGAAGAGAATCAGTGAAGTGAACGGTAACTAACGTTGTTAATTACGCGATTGCAGATAATAAGCTATTCGAGTTCCCGTGGCGGAGTCAGCGTGGCCACCGAGAGAGGAGAGACCAGTCGCAGTGTTCTACTTATTCAGAAAGCCCGGCCGACAGACTCCGGCAATTACCAGTGCAATCCATCTAATGCCCGACCAGCTAATGTCACCGTACATGTATTAAATGGTAAGATATTTTTTTTTTTCATTTTTTTTTTTTTGAGATAAAAAAATACTTTTTTTGAGGAAATTTCCAAGGAAAAAAATATTTTCTATGTGAAAATTAACAATGTAAAAAATTAGAGAAAAATTGAGAAAATTTGGAAGGGAAAAATATTTTTTTAGTTAATAATTACAGGCTTTTCAATACTATACGATACGAACAATAGCAATCAATTAAAATTATGCAAATTGAATTATTGGTTTCGCAGTAATTGGGGTTAATATTAGGAGGGAATTCGCAGAGAGTTAATTAAAAAACTTTTCTAATTACTTTTGATCGTAAAAAGACAACTAAACAAACGGAAAACTTTTCCATTTCTTTTATTTTATTTTTCCGAAAACTAATTGAATTTTCCCCGCTGAAATTTTCAGTTTTTTTAAATTTCTTTGTACCAAGAAAAAACCGTTTTTTTTCTGTTCATTGAAAACAAAGCTTTTTTTAGTGCCTGGCACTTAATGATTACTTTAAAAACAATTAAAATGTTTTATTTTTATTTGTTTGATGTTTGTTTTGATCATTTTTGTGAATTATTAGGACTGAAATAAAATAAAAGCAAGTTTTACATTAATTTCTTCATATTTCTATGAAATTTTTAATTAAATTTGAATATTTAGAAGCAGCAGAATAATCAAATATTACTTAAATTCAATTCCGGCTATTAATATTTGGCATCTCTAGATTATTATTAGCATGCTTATTATGCATACATTAATCAAGGATCTCATGACCTAAGAGTGATCAATAGCTATTTTATTAGCATAATTATATTAACAGTATGTCAATCCAGTCTAATGATAGGTAAATAGCAGTTTGAATAATCACAAGCCGCCATTAATGCAAGCAATTTATTCGATTTGTGATTATTAATTACTCATTTGAAAATTTTTAAATAAATATTTCATTAATTATTTATGTTTATTTTCGGTTTATTTGCCGAAAGATTCATAAAATTAGAAATTACGAAGTGTGTAATTGGTACATAGCGATTCCATTTTCGATCCCTTAGGTCTTCGGGAAATAATCATCCGCCCCCGCAGAGCCCGGGGCAGTTTAACGTCCTGCCCAGGACGATAACGCAAAGAGAAATTAACTAATTTATATAAAAAGAGATGCAAATAAATTTTTGCTAATTTCAAAATCATTTATATAACAAAACAATTTTTTATTTAATTTTTTTTCAACTAAATAGTATAAAAATCATTGTATAGAAATTAAATTAATAGAAATTAAACTAATTAAAAAATAATAATAAATTTTGTAAATCAAAAGAAAAATTAGCAAAGTGAAATTTTTACAGTCAATATTCATCAATAAGCTTATGTAATTATGAACAAAAGTGCCAAAAAAAAAAGCGAGACAAAAGCCGAATAATAAAAAAAAAACTCGCAATCTGTTAGCATTACCTTTAAACAGTAAAAATCGAACGTTTGTTAAATATTCGCGGCGCCCAAAAATTCAATGACAGAGACGTAATTCCAATTGTCCCGTGCCTATACGGCTTTGAATAATTAATGGAACGAATTCGCTTTGAAAACTGGACAAAATGGACACTAATAATAATAGCTTTTCAGTTCAGTTCCATTCTTCGCACATGCACACTTTTTCCCTAAATGATCCAACCGGCTCACACAAAAAGTAGATTAATAATACAGAACGCGATACCATAAAGAATTTCGCATTAAACACCGGAAAAAAAATTACACCAGCAATGTCATGTTTTCCCAAAAACCAAAAAGAAAAAAAAATACAATGAAACAGTATAATAAAAAACGCAATGGAAGAGAACAGCGTTCAATTAACGTCCGAATTTAGTTGCCTTTTGTCTCGTTTTTCTCCTCCGTCCTCTGCAACTATCAATCATCTGCGGCAAACGTAAAACGTATCGAAAACATTTTATCAAATTTTCCAATAACGTTGCGGCAGAAGAGTACAGCGAAAGACTTCTTATTTCTCAATTTCTCGAAACGACAACAAAGTCTATCGTACTTCGGAGCAAGCCGAGCAGAGAGCATACTGAAAAATATGGTATTGCTCGTTGTAATTAAAAAGCCTCGCGGCAATCTCGTTGCTTCGCCATTGCCGAAGCCTCTCTGTTTGTTTGTTTTGCTGCATACGCATTAATTTATTTGCGTTTCGTTTTTTTTTTTTCTTTTTTTCTGTGCGAAATAAAACAGAGAGAGCGGCACGTTTATTGTATATTATTGGCGGAGAATTGTGCGCGCTCTTTTTTTTCTTAAAGATTTCCTCGGGTCACGAAAAATACAATCTCCCACACGCAACTACGGTATTATTACTGCAACTTATATAAATTGCCTTTTTTTCTCTCCAGCAAACGGTTCGTTCTTACAGTTCTTTCTCTTGCCAACCGTTCCGTTTCGTGTTCTGTATCTTTCACAGTGTGTGTGTGTGTGTGTGTGTGTTATTTTTTCAAGGAGTTCCTTTTCGAAATTATAATAATAGTGTTTGCCATGAAGAGGGAGGTTTTCTTTTTTTTTTTTTTTTTCTTATTATTTTTAGTGGTGGAACGAAACGAAATTTGGTTTTTTATACGTTTATGTAATAGACGGTAATTGTTTTTTTGTGTTTTCGCTTGGTAGATTACTTTTAGTGAGTTTTTTCCGTGCGGAAATGTATTTTCAGTTTCCATAAATGTTTTTTTTTTTCAGTTACAACAAACAAATATAGTAAAATTTTTGTATTTTTGTTTGTAATAAACAATTGATGATCTTTTAATAATAGTAAAAATATCTTTAAACATTTAAAAACTTTATAAAACCCACAAAATGCTGCGAAACTAGATGTGAAGGCGCCGTACGTTGCATACTATGCCCTTTAAACAATTTGCATATCAAATTATTGAAAAATGAAATAAAAATATAATTCACAAAAAAAATATATTTATTTGAAACTATAAATAAAGAATTATGATTTAAATTAAATTACTTTAGATTTTAGATTTTTCTTGTGAAAAATAACGAAAGCTTTTTTCACTTATAAAAAACAAATTAAAAATAAAATTTAAGTATTTTTGTTTGCAACAGATAAATATGAAACTAATAAAAATAATTAATAACTATAAAATATTTAAAAACTTCTCAAAAAACATTAAATTACTGCAAAACCCCATGAGAAGACGTCGGATTTTGCATTCCATGCTTTTAAGACAATTTGCATTCTTTAAAAATATAAAAAATAATTAAAAAAAAGTTAAGTAATATAAAAAAAATTATTTAAGGCTTTAAAAAAAGAATAATTAGTAAAAATAAATTACTTTGGAACATTTTAAATCTTAAAAACACTTCGAAACTTCCAAAATTACTTCAATACTTTAAGAACTTTTAACAATTCCTCCTTTAAAATAAAAATAAACAAAAATAAAAATGGATAATTAATAAAAAACGATTAACCTTTAAAAAAAACAACAAAGAAAAAATACTAATTTAACGATTTTAATTTCAGGTGAGCATCCGGAGGCAATGCAACATGGAGGCAATCAACGCATGGGCTCCACCGTGAACGTCTTCGCGCTGCTGACCATCCTTATGCTAACCACTTACTGTTAATATTACTCGGCCCGATAGAAGACAAGAAGAAGTATGAAAGAAGAATAAAAGAAAAGGCTGTTTTAAAAAAGAATTATTAATAATAATGATAATAGAGAGAAGAAGAGGAAGAAGAAGAAGAAGAAGAAGAAAATGGAAAAAAATATATATGAGAAGAACAGTGCAACAGACACAGTTTCAAAACCTTCAACCCTCCTCCCTGAAGAACCCTCTGACGACTCATTAATCACCCACCACCGTTGTTGATTGAAAAACTTAAATTAACACTGTTCGAACCTGTTTTCCTGCACCCCAAAAATTATAACATTTATCACATCGACTTGCTTATTAACTATTAATATTTATTTTTAATTAATTTTAGTTTTAGTTTTTAGTTTTCCTTTGGTAACTTTTAGTAACTGCTGAATTCATATTTTTTGTTTTAAGTAAAATTAATTTAAATTTAAAGAAATTTTATTAATTATTTAAGTACAGTAGTAATTTCTGTATATAAATAATTTGTTTATTACTGTTAATTAATTTTTTTAGTGATGTGAATAAATTGTAATTGTTATTAAGAATCGTGTAAAATAATATTAAATAATACCTATAGCGAGTAACGAACTGCAATCTATGTGGGAAAACTAATAATTTGGTTAAATTTATTAATTATTAAGGAATACCTACTGATAATGATAATAATAATAATAAATATAACGTACAATGGTTATATCGAATGTGAAAAAATCGTTTCAGATCTTTGTTTTTCTTTTTAATTACAAAGATGTGAAATGATTTACAAATTACATTTGGTATAAAAAAGAATATTAACAGAAAAAAAAAGAAAATGGAAAAGAAATGAGAGGCATCTTTATGTAGTCGTCTTAATTATTGTATATATTATAAGTAAATTAAAGTAATACAAGAAATAAAAAGAAATGGTAAAATCATTGTAGAAAGAAAAAGAAAATGAAGAGCTGAAGCGTATAAAAAACAGGATCTTCGTTGTTTATTTTCCTATATAAATGTATTTTATCGATTGATTTCCGTCTAAACCACTCTCACCATTTCTGTATAAATATTAATGAAGCTAATACATAGTAGAAGTTTCTAATTGTAAGGGATCTTCTTATACATAACAAACATTACATATAAAACCGTCACTAACTGCTAAACCGAATCATTTGTTATTAACATCCGATTAATAATTAAACCAACAAACAACAACAACTTCTTCAAGGTGTCTGTATATACTAACGATTAAGTAATTATATTATAATATTGATCGAAAATCATTTAAGTTAAATACTTGTTGTTTTTAATTGTGTCGTTATTGATTATTTAAAATAAACTGTTTCTTTAACAAAACAAAAATCTTTCCTTTCGATTCTTTTTCTGTCTTTTTGAGTAAATAACTACTACTAAATATGTGTATTCTTTTCAGGATTAAGGAATATATTTCATTATAAATTAAAATAAAGGTTTAAATTAATTTTTATCCTGAAATAATAGTAATATTAGCATTTTCAATGTTTTGTTTACAGTTTTTGCTTACTTATTGCTGAGTGGTTCCGAATTTCAAATATCATTGATTATTTTTTATTTAAAATATCAGCAGTTTTCACTTTGCCTGCTAATAAAAATGTAATTCAGTTCAAATTCGCTAAGAAAATCAATTAATCAATTCAATTGATTTAATTCATGAAAAATTTGAGAAAATGTAGGAATTTTGTCGGTAATAACATTTTGAAAGTTCAGTTTTTGCAACTCAGATGTCGACGGAATAAATTGCTCGAGGAGGGAAAATCATAGGATTTTTATAAATTCAAATTTCAATTCAATTTTCTTCAGGAATTCTACAACAAAACAGCAACTGTTTGCATGATTCTGGTAGAAAATTTAACCAGCTTGCATTTTTGAAGCATTGACAAGGATATCGCTTCAATTGTAAAAGTTATTAATGGAAAAGTCCGAACCCAAGAAACCACTTTTTAATTTTTTTTAAATTAAATACTTGCTCAATCTTAACGATGATTTTTTTTTAATGAGTAACTAATTTTTTGTCATATTTTGGTGAAAAAATCATTTTTCCAATCCTCATAGTTTTCCCAAACAATTCGTCAATAGGGGTCCCTTGGGTACATTGACCGCAATAACTCGGAAAATTACCGGAGAAAATTTTTAAGAC
>JASKGO010000567.1:0-14655 GCA_030556065.1 Holobus sp. GC000080
GCCAAAAATTTGAGTTTTTTTTCGTCAGGTCACAGCCAACTGCCCCGTCCACACGGTTATGTGTATTTTCCTCGGTCTATCTCTCTCATCAGTGTGTCCATTCATTATAGGTCTATGATCATTACCGTTCAAAACCGGCTTAAATAAAATAAAAACTATTGAAAACTCATAATAATTGATTACTTAAGCATAAGCCGTTTAAACTACTTCAAAATATAATCTTGTTTTTCAATTTGGCATTTATCATTTGTAAAAAAGGGCTCTGCACTTGAACTTGAACCTGCATTGCAGCTGTAACTCGTAAGTTAGCAACGTAAGAAAGTTTTCGTTATTTATTAGAAAAACAGCCTTTACGATAGAAAAACAATGCCTAGAGTTAAGAAACAACGTAAAGAATCCACAAGCGACTCGGATTCTGGTCCAGATGATGTAAGTATTTTGCATTTTATTTTTTAATTATTTTTTCGTATTCCTAACCTCACTTTTTGCCGGCCTGTAGAAATTGCCTGTGAAAAAGGCAAAACCGACTCCTCCAGCGGCTAAACCTAAGCCTTCTGGTGATGACGACGAGAATCGCTGGGAAATTGGCAGGAATCGTAATGCTGCCCTTAGGGAATTCAAAGGCAAGTGGTATGTGGACATCAGGGAGTCCTATTTGGATGCCAATGGGGACCTGAAGCCAGGCAAAAAGGGCATCATGTTGACCATGGAACAGTATCAGAAATTAAAGTCTGTTATTCCTGACATTGATGAAGCTATCAAGCAAAATGTTTAAGCTGTATTATTTAACTGTTTGTTGTAAATTCCATAGTTGTAAGAAGTTTCTGTAATCCTAAAGTTTCAAGATTAAATTACTAAGCTACTAAGGCAACTTTTTTTTGTCATTAAAGTTTATTTCAGCTTGAAAAAAATGCAAAATTAACTGCTGAATTTAATTTTACTTTTTATTTGGTTTGCTCAGCAACCTAACCTCAAATTTTCAAGCGTGAAAATGTCGTCGATTATAAGAATTTTGCAAAATAAACTATTAAACACGCAAACTATAAGGTAAAATTGCTTTAAACCAAAAATCTTTCTTTAATATTTACTTGTAGACATATACAGAATGCCGGAATGTCGCAATATCCGAAATTTTATGCTGAACCAATATACAGAAAGTCAGAAATCGAAGATTTGAAGAAAAATGGAGAGCTTTCAAAGCTTGCACACATCCCAACCAGGGCCGCATTGATAGACCAAACGAGTTCGGTGTTCCACGACCGATTAATTAACAAATTCACGAATTTAATAATGCGCGACGGCGACAAAATGTACGGCAGAGCAATGGTAACGAAAACCTTTGAATACATCAAAAGGTACCAGCTGGAAAGGTATCACAAAGCATCTGAAGAGGACAAAAAGAAGATTATTTTGGATCCCAAGCAAGTGTTCTATAAGGCCATTGAAAATTGCATGCCACTGATGTATTTGACGCCCATTAAAAGAGGTGGTGTTAGGTACCAAGTGCCAATGCCCATCACGGAAAAAAAGGCACGTTTTATGTCCTGCAAATGGCTCCTAGCTGCTGGGGAAAACAAAGACAAGGAAATGCGGTTCTACCAGAAGCTGGCCCACGAGATGATCGATGCTGCAAACAATACCGGCAGAGTAATCAAACAGAAACAAGATTTGCACAAGCAGTGTGAAGCAAACAGAGCTTATGCTCATTACAGATGGAGTTAATTACTTTATTGGGCTAAAAATTGCATTGAAAGTTTCTTTGTCTATTAAATGAGCTTGTCCTACATTTAGTTTTAGCTGTTCTTCAGTTGAATATCTCTTCATTTTGTAGTAGGCAACATCTGTCACTGAAGATTTCATGTCTGTTAGTGGAACAATGTCTTTGATCTCCACTAATTGCTCTTTTCTGTTGCCCCACTTGTCCACATAGGCTATTTTTATACTCTGCTGGTCTTTGTGAATGTAAATGAAGCCTATCCAGTTGTTGGCAAAAAATCCTAAGCTGTAGAACAAAATGCTTCCACTCAAAGCTGCAAAAAGTTCCAAATGTTATTATAGAAAAAGCAAAGAAACAGTGAATTACCTAGAGATAAAGACATAATGAAGGTATCAGTAGTTGCTAAGTCTACACAGGTAAGTGCAGCAGTTGTTGGAACAAAAATTCCACTAACAATTGTTTGGTAAAACTTAAGTTTGTTTATAATTGCCATTTTCACAGTGTGTGGTGACTTATAAATTGTTCTAAATTCTTCTTTTTCACTTGTTGAAGAGCAGTATTTTGGTAATATGTATTTGGATGAATTGTACAACTGTTGGAAAATGGTTTTCCGTGAAAAGCGTGTTCCAATTAACAGCATTTTAAGTTTTTTGTTGGTTTTTTCTAATTTATCGTTTAAATAAATGTAAGCAATCGTAACCTCAAACCATAGGAAAACTCAAAATAAAACCTAACTAAAGAGGGCGTCATCGTATTTTGTTTGAAATTTTTTTTTTGCTTTTCACATTTTATTTTAGTACATTTTTGCTCTGCTTGATTTAGTCTAAATTTAAACCTTCAATGGGAAAAGCTGCCGGAAAACCCAACGGAAATTGTTAAAAGGTTAGGTTTCTTGTTTTCTAACCTAAGAATCATCCAAAACAAAAAAATGAAAAATTTATTTGAAATTACTTTAGCAATTATAAAACCGCACATTTTAAGTAATCCTGTGGCACTGCAGGAAATAAGAAATGTAATTCTTAAAGGGCAGTTTTTAATCGTTCGTTCAAGGCGGAAGAAAATGTTACTAACTGAAGCTGAATCTTTTTATGCTGAACACAAAAACAAATTTTTCTATCAAAGATTAGTAACATTTATGACCAGGTATGTTAAGTTTTAATAATTAAACTGAAAAAAAGCTAATTTTGTAATCATTTATTTATAGTGGGCCTTTGGATTTGTACATTTTGGCCAGAGAGGATGCCATTCGACATTGGAGAAGTCTCATGGGTCCCACAAAAGTGTACAGAGCTCAGTTCAGTGATCCTGATACAATTAGAGGCAAATTTGGCCTTTCAGACACAAGAAATGCAACACATGGCTCAGGTAAATTTAATATTTATTAAAATATGGTTTAAAAAAAGATAACATTTTGTTTTTAGATTCTGTTCAATCTGCAAAAAAAGAAATAGAGTTCTTCTTTCCGGAATTTAGTGTAGACCATTGGTACGACAAAGAAAGGGATCTTTATTTGAATTGTAAAAATTCCTTAGTTTTTGATGAAAAGTTGTTTGTACATAAATTAGATAGTAAAAACATTTGTGATGCTAAAGTTGTAATAAAACAAACATAATTATTTAAAAACTCTTTGTAAAAGTGCTTATTTTTTAATTTAATTTTTAATTATTAAACATTAAATAGTATATTAACCTAATTAAACTGATTATGTCCGTTGCAAAGGAAAACAAAATCACCTGTTTTGACAAAGGAGTAACCGTTAATTACAAAACAAGTAAATTGCATAATTACCGCAGTAATTTGTAATCTGTGATGTAATAACATGGCAATCATTAAAATCAAACTGAAAACTAATTACTATTAATAAATAATAAGGAAACTATTAAATGCTTCTATTACTAATAGTAATAGTTATTATTTTTTATTGTTATTAAGTTGGTAACTGTCCTAAGGACGCACAGAGGACGCCATCTTTGTCGAAAAAAAAATTATTGCTGTACTTAGTCATAACCGTCATAACTAATAATTAATCAAGTGCAAAAATGTTTATTAGTTTTAAATTAGTGAGTAGTGTTCGTTGCAGAAAAAGAAACCATGTACAGGTGCATCATAAGGTAAGGAATTCCTATATTCTTATATAAACCATTCGATAACCGATAAATAAAAAAGAAAAAAAAACTACAACAAAGGCAACACAACTTTTGGTCTTTGGCATCTTTTCCTCTGTTAAATAATAAGATGCTATTAATCGCTATAAAGCTCTTAAGAACCCAATGGGGCTTGCCTTCTTGAGAGCTTTCTCAGAGTTGCTCATTGTATTCCAAGAAGATCTAACAGGTAGTCGAAGAGCAGCGAATCCCAAAAGCAAGACGTTATATCTGTAAAAGTTGCCCTTTTCAATAATAATACGTCTGCGACCCTTTTGTTGCACGTTTTTACTGGTTTGGACTTGTTTGCTGGGCAAATTTGATGTGGGCACAACACTTGCCCGCATTAAAAGCCTTCCTTTTCGAAGGGTGCAGGTGCACCACCGAACCTAGGGGATGCATACATACATAAATCGTCACAGGCCATTGTTTCCAAACAATGTAATCATTTTTAATTGACGGAAAACGGTTGCTTATCTATGAAAATAAAGGGTTAAAATGGAAATTTAATTAAATTGAAACTCTAGATGTCCTCTGGCAGTTTGCTAGAAGTCTTCTGGCAATTGCCATGGATACGTTGATTTCCACGGCGGCCATCATGAATTTTCCGCTGAGAGCCAATCAGAACGCAGCAAAAAACAATTGCCGTTTACTGTTTCGCGGAAAAAGTGTGCAGAGCATTTGAGAATTTGCTGCTGCTGTTTAATTTGTTAAATTAGGGTCAATGAACAAATTGCAATCGCAAATTAAATGATAAACTTTGACTGGAAATACACAAAATACGAGTGAAGTTATAGTGAAAGAGCTTCTGTATTGCTTTTATCTGAAAAAAAAAATAGAAGTTCAATGATGGAGAACAAAGCTGCGCTGTGGTAAGAAAAAAAAATCATTCGTACGTCAATATAGATTTATTTTTGTTAAATACAATATTTGTTTCATAGTAGTAATATATAATATTATCATTCTTTTTTATAAAAAAAGCTATCAATACAATATTGTTTTTTGAGATGCGAGGTGGTCACTCACAAAGAGCAGGCAACATGAAAAATCTGCCCCCAAACAAATCGAATGGCCACCATCTCGTTTTCTTCTTTTCCTTTCAAATCTTATAATCACAATTAATACAAGTTTACAAAGTTAATAATAATTACAATGAGTCGAGAAGAGCTCTTTTTTCGTTTGTTTTGTTTTCGTGACCGAAACATATTTGGTTTTTCATTCAATTAAAAAAAGTTAAAAATTGAAATGAAAACGTAACAAAAAGTGTTCACAGATCTTACAACAAATGATTTTTAAACACAATAACTAGCCTCGTAACTAAATCTAGTAACACAAATGTAAATAACGTATCGATTTACATAGATATTATATATTTTGTTTTGCTTTATATTATATACTTTTTTTTTTATATATTCACATTTATCGTGATCACTGTTATCGTTACATGTTAATAAATATAATTATTAATCAGGCCACCTACGCTCTCACAAATCTTCGATATAAAATATTCTTTTAATTCTTTTTGTTGTGTGGATGCAAATTCTCTGGACATTGAAACAATTGAAATATTTGCAATCTGTTTCTCTTCTCGTTTTGCTCATCAAGCTTACAGTAATAATTATTAAATGAGATCAGTTTTTCATGATCGTATTATCGACACCACAAATATTATGAAATTCTATATAATAAAGTGATTAATCACAGTTTGGTCTCCTCGTTCATTGCGCGTTTCATTTTTTGTTTTGTTCCTCTTTCTACTTAGAGAAAACAAATATCAAATCAAAGAAAACTCTGCTTAGTGCCAAATGAACAAAGAGCCAAATTATTTCGTACAACATATTATTAATATCACATATACATACATAATAAAAAATCTATTGCTGATTAGAATTTTACCTTCATTACGTTCTATTATCTTCAATTAAGTAGTTTTACTGAATTTCCAATTTTCAATCAATGAAGAATTATTTTTTTCAATACTGCTTTTCAAACATACCCAAAAAAAAAAACGTAAACCGAAAAGTACGATCAATAAGTTTGTCGCTTATACATATGTATAAATATTATCACGTTTTGCTTGTTATTACATTGTTTCTCTTTATATATAATATATAAGTTTCCATATTTATATAATAGATAGATATCTAATGCTTAAAATCTAAAAAATGTGTGTTGCTTTTTATGTTTTTTTTGTTATTAATGATTAATTTTTTCCATTAGAATCATCGGTAATTGCGAAATTAAATGATTATTCGATTGATAATAATAGTATTTCAATAGTAATTACTAATAATATAGAAAAATGCAAAAAAATAATAAATTAAATGATGTGTGTAAAGTGTGTGCAAAATTTAGTGCCCTCAGGATGATTATGATTCTCATGGCGAATTCTCAGTCTCTTAACAACTTATCATTAATCCATTATAAAAAAGTGTTATTTTTTTGTGACTTTCTTGTTTTTTTTTTTTTCTTCTTCTTTTCTTTTCTCAAATTTTATATTCTAAATTTTGTAATTTGTCCATACCCTTCCGGCTAGTCGGCGGCGGGGCCTGCAGGTCTCTCTATTCCAAGTAGGAACGGTACAATTTATTCTTCTCCAATTTGTAATCGGAGTCTATCATCACAGTGCCGCCTCGAGTGATTTTCCTATAGCACACAGAAAGAAAACGCAACGGTTACAGCAACTGTCCGACAAGTGTAGTAGTATAATTAAGTGAAAGTGTTTGTGCGCACTTACTTCAAGAACTGCGGCAAGAAGGAGTTCCATCCGGTGGAGGACTGCTTCAGCAGGAGCGTAATTTCAAAGGTGGAAGCAGTGGAGGGATCGAATTGGACGCAGCCCAGGGCGATCCCCTTGTCGCCGGCCACATCCTCTCCCTTGAATTGCAAGTACAGCGTGCAACCCCTGATGCCGCAAGGTTCCTCCTCGGCTTGCGCCAGGATGTCGCGACTGATGCGCTGCAGGAGGCCGAACGGCAGCAGGACCTCGCCGCTGGCGAAGTGGTCCCTGCGTGCGTTCCTCAGCTCGTCCACCAGCCGCGCCGTCAGCTCGTCCACGCTCCTCGACAACTCGGTCTCGTCGATGAAGGGGTACGCTTCGTAGGCCCAAACTGCAAAAAGAGAGTTCCTCGTTAGTGATGTTGATGATGATGATGATTGCAGTTGTTGCTAAGCGCTTCGCTTCTCGAGGTCATCGCAGGTCATTTGAGCCAATAGAAAGCCGGCCGGTTTTTGCACTTTCGCGAGCGAGACCCACTTTTCGAAATTGAAAAAACAGAAGAACCGAGAGGCTTACCATCTTGGTGACGTTCGCTAGGACTGTAAGCGATCTTCGAAATAGGAAGGACTTCCATTTTTCCTCTTCTGCTTTTTGATTAACAACTAGATCACACAATTATATCACACAAAGCTTGCTGCTGCAATTTTGCGCCGGTTGCTTAGCTCTACAATTGAACCGCCAACACTTTCAAGCAACTGTTCGCCGGAACAGCTGAGCCGCCTTTTATAGCCGCCTCCCTTCCAGTGGTTGCCGCTTTTGCTCAAGCGCAATGGACGGCCATTCCCTACGTGATGAACAGCTTGTATAGACCGGCCGGGGCCCCTCTAATTGTGTACCGTAAATGAAATCCTTTGTCTTTTTGTACGACCGGCCAATCAATGCTATAACACTCTATACTAGAAGTTCAGTTTTTTGCCTTTACCTGAAGAATATTCCTAGAGCTAATCGAATCAAACGTTACGTGGTAACCGTATTTCTGCGGTCACCAAGTGATCCAAAAACCGGAAAAATGTCACGCTTTTCCTATAGCTTTCTTTCTTTGATTTTAGTCTCTTTTTTTTTGTTAGCTGTTGATGAGCTTGCAAATTGCATAAATAAATTGTGTGGGTGAACACATGTGTTTTAAGCGGTCCAAATTGTTTCGTTATGTTTCGATGGGGAACCAGCAGCGAGACAAAGAAATCGGAAAGGCGCATGAGTGGAAAACATCCATAACGTTGTTACGCAACGATCACGTACGCACTCTGCTTTGTCTTTGTTTCGGCTTCCGTTGGATTTTCGGCAAAATGCATTTTCCGGTTGGTCAATACTACTCTACTACCACCGAAAGGCATTAATTGTTATGTCCATTTGCAATTATATTACTCTGTTGAAGACTGCTTCCGGTTTTCTTAGTCCTCAAAATTATTCTAGAAGATTGAAGCATGGTGCCGGTCACGTAGACCTTTCTCCGAAGGAAAACTCATCTAGAACTTGTTTATCTTATATTCTTATCGGTCCTATTACATGTTAATTTAATAAATTATTGTTATTGTGAGTTTTTTTAATTGTTGAATTTGGCAATTCATGCGGAAAAGTTCAAGTTACGTGCTTTTCTAGAAAAAACAAAAGCAAAAATGGCGGCTGAGAAAGCTTGCAACTTCTTTGAATTTTTCCTAAGGAATTTTTCGAATGAATAAATGCAAATTATTAAATAAATTTCGAATATCTGCAATTGATAAATCTACTTTCCTTGAAGTTTTCCAAGTGTTTGTTGCTTTATTTGTTTTAATTTTAACTGTATATTTAAATGTTTTGTATAATTTGCGTGTAGTTTACGCAATAGTTTAATATAGTTGTTTTTCATTTAAATTTTGTTAAACTAATTGGAGAACCTTCGCTTTGTAATCTGTTTTTTCTGTATTCGCTTTGGTATTTTTCGGTTTGTTTGTTGAATTAGATCATAGTAGATACAGTATTTGATTTGATTGTTAAAATCCTTTATGAATTGATAGATTGGTGTTAAAAACTTAGTCAGTGAAAAGTTTTCTTCATTGATTCACTGTGCAAATAAGCTGAAAAGTATTTTTATTATACTTCTGTTTCAATTAACATTCATCTGATTGATTGCTTTTTTAATTGTAAAATTAGTAGTTTTTAAAACATTTTTTATTAAGTTCTTTTGTCAAGTAAGATGAGGATAAAAGCGTTGGCAATTAAATTGAAAAGTTAAAAGGAATATTCCAAAAAAGAATAAATTGCATAACACTCCAGTAACAGAAAAAGTATGGTATTAATATAAAAACGATTGGAAAAGCAGCAGTAAAAATATCCGAAATCGAAAATAAAGTCTTTGTTCCCTTCGACACAGGGGATTTTCCTACGACTTCTTTGTTCCGCAAATAGACGCTTCCGAAAATGCCTCATGTGTAGATTGTAGATGTAATATAAACCACGTAATAGCAACCAAATGCTGTTCCGCACAAACAAGACCAATAATTAATTACACCACCGAAAATAATAATAATAAAGAGAAAAAAACACACAAAAACGGTATTAATTTGGCAATCTTTCGCAGAATTTCGCGTGTGCGTTTTATTGTTTATTTATTATTTATTTACAATTAAACGATTAAACGAGAAGGAAGCCAAGCGCGAGCAACATACATACATATAAAACGTCACAAAAATTTCAGATAAAAGCAAATTGCAATTATTGCACAATAAGAAAACAAATTTACAAGTAATTGAAATGATACAGGAGTTGTGCATAATATTTGCAAGGCAAGTTACACATTTCGTAAGAAATTAAATCAGCTTTTTAGAATTATCAATAATTATCAACAGTGCAAATTTACAAATGATTCCACCAATAAAACTATTTTTATCGTTTTTATTTCCACCTAAATTCAAAATGCAAATGACAAATGAAGAAAAAGTTGATTGCAATAGTTGCCAATTGTTAATTTGCATAGTAATGAAGCAAATGAAAAGAAAGAAAACGGACACAATAGGTGCAAAGTACTAAAATATAAATCCAAGAAGCCTTGCGAATCGATAATTGTATAGTATACGGAATGTATGAAGTGGCAGCAGCAGCAAAGCAGCAAAAGGGGGAAGCCAACATATAGCCAGCCTGCCTCTCCGGGGTTGAATATTTGCAGTTCGCACCGGCGTCCTCTGTTCCTGGCTCTCCTGAAAATCTGACGCAACTTTTCCCATCTATTACCTTTCATGCCGCTTCATACTTTGACTTAATTATTAACCATCAACAAGCTACGAAGAACCGAACTGTGGACGAACAAAGCTCTCCCGAGCGTGACCCACTTCGGACCCTCGGAAAAAAAAACGAAAGGGACCCCTTTACGTCCCCTTGAAAACCCTGTAAACTCCATTTACCAATTCTGAATTCACGGATATGGTTTTGCATGTGTCGGTGACAAATGTGTGTTACATACTGTATGAAATCAAAACCAGAAAAACTCGACACACACAATCGATGGCTTTTTTTATGTTTTCCCTTTGCAGTGTGTGTGTGCGCTTTTAATGTTTAAGGCACTCTCTCGGATGGACTATTAATAACATCTCCGATCTCCCCCAAGATTCCAAGGTCGAAGCAACAGCAACAGCAGCAACAGCAACAGCAAAGAGTAAAACTGTTAAAACTTTGCCAACAACACAAAATGCATCAATTACAACTCGTAAAAACAAAATTTTCAAAAGGCTGTTGTTAAGGACGCTAAGGTGTAAACAATTTATACGCTTGTTATGGTTTCCGGTTATGGATGCCACGTATCCATGGAAACATCAGCTGTTTGCTTATATTTACATAAACCGGAAAAAAACAAAAGATAAACAATTAAACATTTAAGAAATGCTGATGTTGTTATGGTTACTGAGCTGGAGCTTTCCTCGCTGAGGGCGTCCATAAACGCGCACCACCACCATGGCAACCGAACGAATAAAGCGTCCGGTAGTACCCATGGCAACCGAACACATCAGCTGGTATTTAAAGGGCCGTAGCATAGCGAGGAGAGGGTTCTTTTGCTTGCTCTCTCTCGGTGGACTCTGTGTGCTCGCTCGGCGGGGGGGTTGCGATGCGATGCGATGGATGGGTGCGTGGTGTGCGCGCACACACATGGAACGAACAACGTCCTGGAAACGACCTTGGCCGCGACGGGACAAAGGAACCGGCCCTATACGGGGGCGAAATAAGGGCGAGAATTGCGGTGCGAACGAGGGGTGCACGTTCAGTTTTTATCGTTCCTTTGTGTGCCGAACCCCCCATAATGACTGAAAATTAATATGCACTCGCTGTTGCTTTTTTTTTTTTTTTTTTTAATTATTATTCCATTTCATTCGGGTTTTTGCGTTTAGTTTTGTAATATTTTTTTTTATTTTCTTTGCTTTTCACTTAGATTTTCTTTTTTTTTGCTTTTGTTTTGTTTCTTTTTAAAGTTTTGTCTATACGCACATTATTTTTGGATTGCAGCCAATGGAAAGTGTTTTCCTATTTTTTGTTTTTCTGTTTTTGTTTTCTATGATATAAATAAGTGAAATTTTTTATGTAATTTTCATATAAAACTTTAATTGAAAATTATTTTTTCTTTTACAAAAAATAACAAGATTTTTTTAATTTACGAAGCAAAGCTAGATAGGAATGGAAATTGCATTCTAATCAAATTTCGTATTTTAAAATGAGTGAAATGATGCAATCGGTGTACAATTTCTAGAAAAAGAAAAAACAAAGAGAAAAAAACATCGAAAACCAATTTAACAATTAAACAAAACATTCATAAAGTGTTTCTGGCCATTAATCAAAAAGCTTTGCAAATAATTTTACACTTTACACATTTTGCATAATACATTAGCAGAGGAAAAAAAAAACATTACAAAATAGCCGAGCCGAAAAACAAAACGCAAAAAATCAGGAAAACATTTGAAAATCAAACCTACTGTTTCATCAGCTTTTTATTATTATTATTTTTTTATTATAAAACGAAATGATTTATTTATTTAATATTTTTTTTTACCATTTTACTAGTGAAGCTATTATGTAGTTGAAAAATTTAGCGTCCTTGACATTGGCCGCTCGATTAATTAAACATACATTAAAATAATTCGATCGCTTACCACTTACATAATACACGTATTAGTTGTTCTTTTCTGCTTGTGTGTGTGCGTGCGTGTGTGTGTTCAGTGTGTGTTAGTCGGTACATATTACATAGTATATAAAATGTGATGAGATACTGCTATTGGGAAGCTTAATTTGGCAAGTTTGGCCTTGACTTGGATGGACGAAACTCGTTTCAATTGTTTTCTTTTTTCATTGCTTTGTTTTTTTTCTCTTATATTCTCTACACTTTTTTTTCTTGCTTCTTCTTCTTCTTCTTGTGCTGTTGCTAGCTGTGCTGTTGCTCTTCTACCTGTAATTCTTGTCTTCTTGTGCTCACACAGCTGAACACATTGTTTTTTAATTTTTAATTGAAATTTTATGTGCTTTTTTTAAATATATATTTTTTTTAATTTTTATTGAATTTTTTGTTAAACCAATGTTTTCACTTTAATTAACAAAGAATTGAAATAAATAAGTAAACTTTAAAAATTGTATAGTTTAGAATTTTAAGTTTTCGTTAGACGAAGCTTGAAGGTTGCAAAGTAAGTCAGTTAATAGGGCAAGGAAGTTGTTGTAATTGCTTCGGCTAGATTTTCGAAGCAGATTATTGCCGCTTGGTAATACGTATAGCAACAATAATAATAATATAAAACACAATGTATACGGTTTGTGAATTTCTTTGCTTTTCGCTTTGCTTCATTCTTTATCTCTCTTTCTCACATATTCTACGTAACCAAGTCTTTATATTATTTATATCTTTATGTGTTAGCTAGTGAGTTTTGCCTGTGTATTTAAGCAGTGCAATGGAAGAAAAAAGTGCTCCGTTTGCATTTAATAGCAAAACGAGGTAAACAATATGGCGATAAATGAGTCATAATGAGCCGTATTGTTTCCATTTTCATAAATTAATATGCAAGCCGTATTGTTAAATATTAATATTTGCATTAACAAGGTAATTGGCAAACTCGTCTTTCCTTTTAGATTTATTATTACTGTTATTAATTAATTATTTCAACGCGATTATTTCGTTCGCTTTTCGTATAATTTATTAGCTTAATTTTGCTATTCGAAAAGTTAATTAAGTAAAGTAAAACCTAAAAAGTTATTGTTACCGGTAGTTTTCCGCACTTTGATAATTCGTGAAATTTTTATGTGCTGTTGCTTTTTTTGTTTGTGATGTGAATGTGACAAAAGTGTTATCAGTCTTTCAAATTATAGCTTGTTAAGGAAAAATTTCGCTGAGAAAAAATGTTTGAAATTTGTTTATTGCACTTTAATTTTCCTTATTTGATACGCTTACAAAAATATTTTAGTTTTCGTTTTTTATTGACTTATTGCATTTTTTTTAAAGAAATTTCTAAAAAATCTAATCAAAGAAGAAAAACTATGGATTTATTAGTAAAATTTATTGGAAAAATAAATTTGATTGCATTTTTCTATTAACTTATTGCCTTTTCTTTTAAAGAAGATTTCTAAATTAAAAAAAACTAATCAAAGAGTTTTTTTTTCAGTAAAAATTTATTGGAAAAATAAATTAGATTTCAATTTTAATTATCTTTTCGGTTATTTTCTCCATAAAAGAAAATCCTAAAATTCAAATTAAAGTGGATTCATTGATTTTTCTGTTCAATTTAAGCGTTTCATTTTATTTTCGTCGTAAATAAATGATGAGCAACATTTTCCAATAACAAAATGAAAATCCAAGGATATTGTTTAATGTTTATTAAAGTTAAACAATAACCGGCAAAAAAAATTATATGAAATCCATTGACTCCGTATTCGAATCAAAAGCACATTCATTCAATTTTATAAACCTGTTTCAATGATTTATTTATATTTCATTGCAATTAAAAATAAAACAAAAGTTTTACTTTGAAACAATGCTCATTATAAATAATTGCAATTTTTATAATTATAAAAGTAGTCATTCTTTGCTTGGCGCACATATTTTATCATTTTTTGCAGTTTATAAAGATGCAAACAATTCCATTTTTCATATCTATTAATTTAATATTTTATTGTTTCAGTTTTCTTCTTATTATTATTGTTCTTTTTGCAATTAGTTATAGGTTTTTCTTCGTTAATAAATAATTTGTGATTTTAATGTATGCCTGATGTGTAAGTTTTCCTTTCCAAGGGCAACTTTGTAAAGTTATTTATTTATCATTTTTCCTTTGCGCTGTATTGTTTAGTATTCAATTAATGAGTTCATTTAATTCCATCAGTTTTTAGATAAGATTCATCGGTAATCGCAAGAAAGTAATTAATTCCATTAGGCAATAGGCAATCAGTAAATTATTGTTCTTTGGTAATTAATTAAATTATTGCGCTTATATAAATTAATAAATAATAAGGAAAAAGTAATAATAAAAAAAAAAAAGAAGAAAGATGGAAAAATAAAACAGGTTTTATTATTTATAAAAAAAATAATATTTATTTTATACTTTTGCCAAGTTGCCTGCACTTTTTTATTATTGCTTTACCTCTAAGTTTAAATATTAATTGCAGCAGAAATTAAAGTTGAAAAATGACTCATCGAACTTTATTTGTTCTATTAAATAAATTCAATGAAATTAAGTAAATAATTAAATTTACTTTTATCATTACTTATAATTTTTAATAATAATTTATTGTAAATTTTATTAATAAAAAGTCATATTAGCTTATTTTTTTATAAAAATTCGAAATTCTTTGAATCTTAAAAATCTTATAATCTAAAAAAGAAAATTTAAATACTGAATTTGAAAAAAATAAATCAGTTTTTTCCTGAGGAGTAATGAATACTGTACAAGATAAAATATTTTTTGCAATGTACAGCAATCATTGTCCTTGCAAAAAATCATCTGAAATCCAGCACTCAGTACCTGTAATGTAATATTTTACCAGTGAAATAATTGTTACTCATTTGCTGAGCGCATTTA
>JASKGO010000568.1:0-15033 GCA_030556065.1 Holobus sp. GC000080
TATAAGCAGCGGAAGAGAGGTTCCAACTTGCATCCACGGATGACGACCGTGGTGGCGCCCAAAGAATCGCTCCAAATTAAATAGTGATTCGAATGCAGCGAAATTACGACGTAACATACTTCAGCAAAAAGTTGGAATAAATCTGATCCGCGGTGCTTTAAACGAAGCAGCAACAAAATTCGTATTTTATATAAATTATGTCTTCATAAAATAGCTATGTAAAAAATATAAAATTTGGAACAACATTTTAAATTAAGTATAAATTTTCATGAGTTTAATTAAAATTTATTGTAAGATATGTATATGCAAACCACCATTTAAAAGCAAAATAAAAGGAACAAAGGGAGAATTATTTGTTAAAGAAAACGCCTTAACAACATTGATATACCTTGATGAATCTATTTTTTTCTGGAAATTATTAAGAAAACTGATGGGTTATAGAAATAAACTTAAATCGGATCCAATTTCAGGACATAAACATTTTTTTTTAAATTGCTAAAATAAAGTTTTTCCTTTATTGCCTTGGGTAATTTTCGAAAAAAAAAAAGTTCAAGCTTCAAGTGTATTTTTATGGCATTTTAATAATATCATGGCCAGCCCTGCAAAAGTAAATTTATAATAAAAATTTTAAAAGTTGAAATATTTACTATTTAAATCAACAGTCAAATTGATATAAAACTTTCAATCAAAAAGTTTTTATTACAAGGGGTATTATAATGTGCCATATTTTAATGTTAAAATAAAATAAAGTCTCTCAAGATCCTTTTGTTTTAATAGTGCGGGAATATGAATTCAATAAAATTAATAAATTTGCCGGCAGCAATATCAACAATATGTTTACGAAAAATTCTTGGAGGCTATTTGGACAAAAGGAGCCTTCTAAAAGTATGTACGAAATTTCTCATTGCTCCGATAAAAGAAATAACACGATTTTTATTCAAGGCAGTGGTCATCGGTAATAAGTCCATTCCATTCCAACAGCTTTCGTGGACCAACAATCTGTTTTATTTATATTTAATAGGGGCAGCTGTATTTTACACAGTAAATCGCCTTCGTAGAACAACCGTATCCACCAATATAGTAAAAAAGTCGTCAAGAAATATTATAACAGTACGGGATAATTTAATTTGGTAGGTTTGCGGGCCATCGAAGCAAATTATATGTGGGTTGTATTGATTGATTGATCTTTCAGTAAGAGAAAATGGTTCAGGGATAATAATAAATCTTGGGTATTGAAAAATTTAATTAATAATGGGTCGGATCGGCAAAAGGCTCTTTCGCATTTCCGCCATGGCGATGCGAAATTTGCCAAAGGGGCCTTCTCGGCACCTTCAACGAAATGCCAACAGATCGTATATCCGCCTCAGTATTGCCGATCAACATCATTGCCGCTCGGCATTCAGTTCGATGAAAGCAACAATAAAACGTTGAAAGAGTATGGCACTTCAGCTAAAAATTCGGACCCTATCTTTAAAAAACCAAAAGTTCCTCAGAAAAGATCGCGAAGAGTGTATAGAGCACCCGAAAAACTGGATAGAGGTGATACCGACGAACAATGGCTAGTTAAGAAGACGCGCAGTGGAAGAATTTATGGCATTCGCGATAAGAATTTAGGGCAATAAATGGGTTTAATAAATTATTGTAAAACGATAAATAAATTATTAGACAAATTTTATTTAACTGAATTTATTAGAGAGAGATAATATTTATTTAACTGACTGAACAGAACAAAGGCTATCGACTGTAGTAGTCCTTCCGCCTTGAATTTATTATTTACTCTAATTGCAGAAATGATAGGAAATGGAAAGAATAGTAATATGCAAAATTTTGTAGTTTTCCTGACTCGTGAATTTTTAATCTTAAAAATAAGCTTTGGATGTAAAACATTTTTTATATTGACGTTAATTAAATCAACAACTCTAAAAAGAAGGTAAGATTTTTTTTCTTGAACAATATACAGTAATCAAAATTAATTTGAATTTGCATTTATTAGTAATTAATTTGGATAGATTATTTGGAATATTTCTGTAGAGTACAGAAAATAGCTTAAAAATCCTATGAATTGATTGCAGTAAAGTTTTACCATTACTTTTTATTAAAAATTATTAATTAGTCAAAATGGTAATTATTGTTTTTTCTTTATTTTATCAAATAAATTAAAATTAAATTTTAGGAGTTAAGAAATAGTTACTATTTACTAATTAATAATAATAATTGACACCAAAAAATTTTTTTCTTAGAATTTATTGTTAATTATAAAATTTCAGCCCTAATAAATAATCAAATAAACAGAAGAAAATGCAAATCTAAAAATTTCAATTAGTAATTTTTACTCCATAAAATTAAAATACATAGTATTTTATGCTTCCACAAGAATTATAAGAATTTATATATTTAAAATTTACATTCTTCAAATTTGGTTAAAAATTGTAAGGAATTTCCCATATACTTAATGAGGTCTGGTATGAAGACGTTTGGTTAAAAAATAAATACTTCAATAAATAAAATCTTTATAAAAATTGTTTTCGGATGTCAATTATCAGCAATATTATTTCACTTGACTTAAACAATAAAAAAATGAAATTTAAAATTAAAATACTTTTAACACATGTGAAAGCGCCGGGACTGCAACTGTAAAAAATAAAGTTAAGATAAAAGAAACTTATTTTTTCATTTAAAAAGTGATTAATTAGTCAAATAAATAATAAAATTCTACATTTTAATTGAAAATTAGTTATTCAAAAAAATTTAGCAGCCCATTCTATTTTTAACATTATTTCATAGTGAGTAAATCTGAAAAGGAGCAGTAGGTACCAAGAAAATAAACATCTCAATGGGTAAATGAAAGATTGTAAGTTAGGATAAGCACATCATGAAATAAATCCATATATTAGCAGTAGCTTAGTTACTTTTGTCAATTCAGCAGAAGAAGTGAAAAGTAAACAGAATGATAGATGTTTATTATAGAGCGGCCATAGTTAGAACGAGTTCCCAGGGGAGCAAAACGTGCACGGGGATGAATCTTAGAGGTGGAGCGCGTTCTTTGGACAAATTGCTAGGAGCGGACTTGAGCGGGGACTCTAGAGATATACCCTTATATTACTTAACAAATCTTTCGCTACATCTTGCGCGTTTCTACAAGTAATTCCGCTCTTCAACCAGCGCAAAAATAAAAAAGCTCTGCAAGTATTTGCAACCGACAAAAACAGTTAACTAGAGAAATGATAATGGGTGATGAAAGGGACGACGGAGTACCGCAAGCAACAAGTCCTTTGACATTCGTATTTACATAAACATGAAACGAAAAAATCAGAGCGAGCGAATAAGAAAGGCACACAACACAATTCGTCGCATTGATTGTTTCATCAAACACACGCATCTCTTAAGAGCAAACAAAAAATAAACGACGCAATTGGCGAAAAAGTGGAATTGTTTATGAAGGAGCAAGCAACAGAATGATTTACAAGTGTTTATAGATTTGGAGCATGAGGAACATGAGGCGGCCGCCGGAAATTAGAAGAAGCGCAAAAAATGCGCAGGCATATAGTTCACGTGCAAAATGCGAACGACAGTGTCACCTTTTTTCATGCTGGGGATGATGATATAGACGGTGCGCGCGAGGGTAGTTTCGGCTGACGTAGCTCGCGGGGGTGACCAATGCAGGGTGGCAGCGGCGTCGGGCATTGGCGGGCGTCGCGACGCAACTCCGCCCCATCCCCCGGCGTCCCGGTCCACCCCCGAGCGCGCCGACCGAAGCTTGCAGCGCGTTATTGAATTAAGCTTATCATTTGATTTCGGCGCGCGAGCATATCAGACAGACTCGTGTTGCATCCCCGTTGTGTTGTTAGTCGTGGCGGTGGTGCGCGTCTTGCGACTAGAGAGATTTCGCCCTACATATTATTATTATTAGAAGATAACGGACGGACGGGTCGCGACTTCTGTACTACATACACACACACACACACCCACACATACACACGCGCGTGAATTCGAGAACACACACACACACCAACAGATACACAGATGAGACACGAACATAAAGAAAACGCGCCGACGAACTAAATACAGATACAGAGAGGAACAAGAAAGAGAGGGAAAGGGAAAAATATCTAACCCGATATTATCCGTAATCGCCATAATTTGATATCAAGACTTTGATTCGATTACGAGGCACCGCTCAAAACTTAACTCACTTATCACCGCAAATCGAATTAAAACGATACTGATTGTAAATGCGATTACGGATTCCGTTCGCAACAATCGCAAGCAACCATCGAGAAGATTATTATTGTTGTTCTTATTAACGGAAAGTGAAATCATGGATTATTCGTATTTGAATCAAGCGGCAGCCGCCGGATTCGATTCCAGCTGTCTGCAAGGAAGCATGGATCCGACCGGATTGGGAAACATGCCCTGCTCGTATGGCGACCTGACGTCGTGCAGCCAAATGTCGCAGGCGGCCTACAGGTATACGGCGGCGGCCGCTTCCATGGCCAGGACATATAATCCTGGCGCGGGAACCGGAGGCATGGGCGTCCACCATCCGGCGTCGGCTGCATCGCAATGTGCCGTCATGGGTGGACGACCCCATGTGCAGGACGTCCATAGGGCTTCTATGTTTCCTTCCACCATGAACTTACAAAGTAAGTTTTCTTTTTTATTTGTTTTTATTTTTTATTGTTATTACTACTTTGATTGATTAATACAAGTTGTTTTGGTTTTCCTAAGAAAAATCATAATTAAAAATAATATAGAGAGCCACTGTTAAAACTTTAACTTTTGATTTCAATACTTTTTTAACTAATAAAAATATGAAATATAAAAGCAACTCGTGCTTTGTGAATTTTCAATGATTATTCACTTAAAAAGGTGAAATTAGGAAAAATCCTATAAACCATTGAATTGACCAAAGAAATTATAAAGTAAAAAGAAAAAGAAAAATAAGGAGTATAAAACCATTCAAATTTTGAAGTCAATTAAAATCAGGAATTCATTAAAAATATATTGCGTGAAGAATAAATATTTTAAATTTGTATTTTTTTTGTTTTCGAATAAAATACTTAATTTAAACTATAAATTTTAAAGTCAATACCTATTCAAATGTTTACTTCAAGCGCGAAGGCGCCGGTAGATACATCAGCTATAAAAATGATTGCTAAAATTAGTTAGCCAAACTCCCTGTAGATTATGTAGTTTAAACCTACATTTACCTTCATAATATTTGGAATATTTTACGATATTGATTTTGAAGCTTTGTTAAAAATTATGATTAAAATATTCATTTAAAAGTCAAATAAAATTAAATTGTTTTGCTCTAGTGAGAAGGTATCCTTGTATTCATTTAAGTGAAATACTCATTATGAGCAAAATAAACAAATATTTTGAATGATTAAATTGTCAATCACAAATAAAGTATTTATCATTACTTCATTGTATAAACAGCAAAGACAGAAAACCTGGACAGTACTAAATTTCTTACCACAAATTGTGCAAGCGCCGGGAATAGAAACGATAAAAAAATATGGCAGATCATATCTAATTTAAAATTGCCAAAAACAAACATTAAAATTAAATATTTTCATTGAAAATTAGTAATCTAAATAAATTTATGGTCCCCTAAGAGCATTTTAATCCCAATATTTTTTCATTTCAAAGTAAAACACAATAAATTTCCACGAGAATTGCTTTATTTCCTCGCGATTCGCTTATTTACATACAATTCGCCTTCAAGACACTTGATGATACAAAGAACAATGTATAAAGAGGAAGGAAAGACGGGAAAAGGGAAAACAGAAAAAAAAACCCGAATCGAAGTTTTATCGTCGTTTTTACTGCGCCCGTCTTGTGAAACTTTTAACGGTTGAAAGAACTTCTTTTATAGTCTTCTCTTCTTTCTTTCCGAATAATGCACAATATACGAAACAAAGAGCAACAAAAAGCAAGGCGAAATTATATGCTCGCAACTATCACTACCAGACATAGTACATGGCGCGAGAGACGAGAAACAATAGAGCAATGTTGCAAAGTTTAATTAAGTAATGGCGAATTTGATTAATTGGAACTCCAAACATGGTCTCTTAATTAATTATCAAGTGTTTAATTTGTGAATTTTTTGCCGGGCTTGTCCATATTTAAGATTCGCAATTAAGTTCTCTGAAACTAACTATAAATGATGTGGATTCGCAGCGCGAGCATTCGAGGAGTATTGTTTACGCAGTTTTTCCTCAGTGTTGTTTTTTTATCTTCGCCGCGCGCGCGGAAGAGTTTGCATCGGCGGTTTTAAGTGGCGCACTTGGCCCGCAATATTGTTTACGTAATTTCGAGGCATCTTTTTTTCGGCGAGAGGGCACACAATAAATTCGGGATCGATCAAGGGGAAATATCTGCGGGAGCGCGCCTTCCGATTCAATTACGACGCCAATCTTTCAAGTCCAAGTCTAGGGACCCGGCTTCGCTTTCTCCTCTTTTCTCCTCCCTATTGCGCTCTCTCCACTACTTTCGGTTTCCTTTTTCGTTCCTTTTTCGTTTGGGCACAGCTTTTACTAATTTTTATTAAATCGTTACAGTGTTTTATTCTGTGTCTTATTGCAATGGATATTTATTTAATAATTTCTGCGTTAAAAATAATATATTTTTTTTAAACGAATTAAATAAATATTACAGAATTTTATCTTTGAAAACCTCCGAACAAAGAAAACTAATAAGACCTAAGTTATAATTAAAAATAAAGATCTTTCTTCATAAATAAATATATTTTTCCCTTTTTATTTATTTATTCATTTACTGATTTAAAAAGAAGTTGTAAATTACATTGAAAAGCTACTTAAAAATTTAAATAATAACTATTCAGTTCAACCACAATAATAAAAAATAAAAAGTTATCATTTGGGTAATTAGTTTTTAAATTTGTATACCAATATAAAACAATTTTGAAAAGAAAAAAATGTTTTTTTAAATAAAATATCATTTTATGGCAGAAAACAAAGCCAAAATAAAGCAAAGAACAAAGGCGGAGAAAAATGGTGCAATATAAGTGCAGCAAAAATGCCATAAAAGATCACACGTAAAAGCGGCATAAGATTGAGGTGAAGGCGCCGGGCGACAAAAGATTCCTATTCCATTTCTTAAGCCCGGCAATTCTCGAGTAAATAATTATGTGCCATAAAGTTTTGTCAGCAGACAGATTCTCTTAGGCAAGGCGGACATTTTTCATTGCCGTGCTAGCGGCGGCAGTGAGTGCGCGATCGATATAGGCGTTTCTTGTTCTTCCTGTTCCTGCAGCTTAGTTTCCTGCCTTCGGAACCTCTGCTAACATTTTCGAAATGGCGGGCGCACTCCATTTCTATGCCATTTCTATACCGGCATATAGTATAGGAACTCAAATTCTCTCATCAAATAGAGAATTAAATAATAAACAATATTTTCATGTTGATGATGATTTGCAGGTGGACTGCCTTACAAAGTATATCCGGGTCACGATGGCGTTCTGACCGAGAAACGGAAACAGCGACGGATAAGGACCACTTTCACATCTGCACAATTAAAGGAGCTCGAGAGAGCGTTCCAGGAGACGCATTATCCTGATATCTACACGCGCGAAGAAATCGCCATGAAAATCGACTTGACCGAAGCTAGAGTCCAGGTAATGTAAATGTAAATGTGTTGGTTGTTGTTGTTGTTGTTGTTGTTGTGGTTTGGATATAAGTGTTCGAATATGGGGGATGATATTTTGTGGTGATGCGGTAGGAAGGCGATAAAGCTCTAATGCGATATGAAACCGAAAGTGATTATTATTACGTCCGTCTTAGTGCACCTGAGCTTCGCGTTCCCTCACTTGAATATTTTATAAGTGACACACACGGAACACGGATACACACACACAAATTGCCACTTGCTGAAATTCCACACTCTTCTTCTTTCATGCTTTTTTATATCATGTCTGGTTTTCAAAACAAATTCGATTTTTTTTTTGCTTTAGATCCATAATACGTTTGGTAAATTTTTAAATTTTATTATATTAAAACTTTCAGTTCACTTTAAATGATATTATTCGCAACAAATTAGAAGTAAATAAGTAATACTCGAATAAAAACAAAAAATATAATATTTTTTTGTTATTAAAAAAGGAAGCATAATTTAGCAATAATTTTATATTTAACTAGGGGATGAAGTATTATTTCTATTTTTTTTTACATTGTTATTAGAGCATGAAAATAAATAAATATTGATAATTTAATCTGAATAAGTCAGGATCTAAGAGATCTTTTTGTAAACCGAAATAAGTTGAAATTAAATTAGCATTAATTTTTATCATTTAATTGAATATCTTTCTAAAAAAATGAATGTAGTAGTTCATTTCTGGTTTGAGAAACGATACATCCGGTAAATATTTTCTATATTAACATTGAAAATAATTCTTTATGGTAACATATTACAAATGTTAAATGTAAGAGATAAAACTAATATTCTGACCACAAAATAGAAACGAAAATCGCCTTATTTTGCGGTTTTTCCAAGTAAATCGCATGAGACCAATGTGAAGGCGCCGGGTACATAATTATTATTCAAAACAAATTAAATAAATTTATAAATAATAAAAAATAAATTAAAGTATACTATTTAGTAACTTATTGAAACTATTAGTATAATTTATTATTAATATAGTTACAAAGTTTTCCCTATGGAATGGCTGAATCAAACTAAGGGCACCAATGGGTTGTTATTGGTTCATTTATTTGCTAACTAGATTCAACTACTGTGCGTAGTATTCATCAGAGCTAAATAAATTTATATCAATACAATCACTGCTTATTAACCAAACAAGAATACTTTTTTCATCAATATTAATGTAATTATTTTAATTAAGAATCGAAAATAATTAAATTTATTAAAATTTCGGTGCGAAAACCGTTAAATTTTTTTTTTGAATTATCCAATTTTTTTTTTGCAGTTCATCATAAAATAATTGTAATTATTATGCTAAAAATTAATGTAGAAAAAATTGTTGAACATTGTAACTTCAGTCCAATGCTAAAAAAACTAGGAGGAATTCGAAAAGAACAAATCGAAAACACAAAGTTATTATCAATAAATAAATAAATAAAAAGTTTTCATAAAAAATAAAATTTAAAAATTGAATATTATTTTAATGCGAATTGTTCTATTGGGGGAGATTGATTGAACCGGTCAGTAAGTTTAATGTTTAAAATTTTCAGTATAGTAGGTATTTATTGATGTGATAAATTGATAAATATATTTTTCATGATGGGGATAATTCCGGTTATATTTGATAGATAGCACCCAATAATTTTTAATGCATCTATTTTTAAATAGCTCTTAAAATCAAAATAATTTTGACATCATAATTGTTTTTGTATTAAAAAAAAACTTTTGGAAGTATTAATTTTTTGTTGTCGCAATTGAAATAATTTTTGTTGAAATTTCAGTTCGAAAACTATTACATTTACACAATTTTCAAGTATTAAAATTAATTTAAAAAAAATAAGAATTTGAAATTAGGGAAACTTCATTTTTTCAAATGGAATGATTTTTTTTATTTTTCTAATCGACAGAGGAGAAAAAATTATATAAAAGTTATAACCATCATTAATGGCGTTTTTTTTTAACGATGCACTTACTTGAAGAGTAAGGCGTTAAGAACACAAAAGGTACTGATTGGTGACAACATTTACAACTAATTGTAAAAAAAAAATCCAAAATAGACTATTAAAAATTACCAATAGCTTTAACAAATAGCAATTTATGTAATAAAAAAAAATCAGAATCTTTTTCCACTATTTTAATTTCCCGAAACACAAAATAAAAGAAGAAAATCAAGAAACAAAAAAAGAACAACGGAAAAAAAGTTCAAAGAAAAGAACCAGCAAAGTGTAGATGCTAAAAAAATAAGCTGGAAACAAAAGCAAAGAGCAAAAGAGGGTAAAAAGAATTTTTTCAAACAGAATGAAAGATGAGAAAGGGCCGGTAGGTAATTTTCGCGCACACGCACACACATCATCAGCATCAGCAACAGCAGCAACGTAACGGAGAAAAAAGTTGTTCGCACATTTTCTCTTTCCGCATACATAATAAATAGCAACAAAAACGTGCACACAGTGGCTGCTCCCCGACACAGCAGCTAGGATTTGCATCATGCTGTGGGAATTTCATACACATACTCATAGCTACGAGTACAGTGGTGGCAGCGATACGTGCGTTGTACTGGGGGGATATATGAAAAAGGTTCGTCGGAGGCAGAGCCGCCGCCGCCGCCGCGCGCCATAAAACTCGCTAAATGACGCGAGTTCTCGTCACTATTTTACCCGCAAACCATTTCGCGGTTGCTGCCCCAATGCGCTTCCGCTAATTCTGATATATGTATTTGATTTTCTTCTCTCCTCCACACTCTCGGGCGCGCCACGCGTGATCATAATTTTTCCATGTGTGTACACATTGTACGCAGTTGTTTCGGTGTGGGTACGGTGCGGCTGCATCGGAGGCGGCGAGCCAGTCCACCGCCATCGCCACCCCCTAGGTATGGGTAATTGTAAATGATCGCCAAAATGTACGGCCACTCGTAAACTGCATGATAATAATTAAACATAAATCTACGAAAATCGCAAGCAATTTACTACCAATTAATTCATACCTCGATCGTGTCCCGACTTTGTTGCTGCCATTTTTAGGGGTTGGGCTGTACAAGCAAGGTAATTATTATTTGTTTTTCGTCTCTTTCATAACGAAAATTTATTATTATTTATTTAAATTAGAAGTTTTTTATTCAAATTTGATAATTTTGGTCCTAAAATAATAATATTTAAATTATTTCTCAAAATTAATGTTCCATATTTATAATTCAGGGTTTATTTTGATAGATTGAATATTATGAACCATTAAATACAACTAAATTGGAAATCGGAAGCGATTTACTACCAGTTAATTCTTACCTCCAACACGTCCCGATTTTGTTGTTCATTTTTTGTAAAGGGAGAGGGATACATAAGTCCGGCAATTATTTGCTTTTTTGTTTCTTTTTTCCTTAGAGAAAATGTATTACTTTTTTCTTTTTAATAAGTGAGGAAATGTCATCTTCAATATTTAGATCTTGTATTTTTTGTGATTTTTAGTTATAAAATTTGGCCAAAGCTTGGTTTGTTTTAAACTATTTCCATTTCATTTAGATTTAATTAATATTGAGAAACTTTTTGTTTTATAAAAATGTGAAATTCAACATTAACTAACACACATTTATAATTTTATTTTTTATTGTAATCAAATGTTCTTAAAATAAATTTTAAAAAGCGAAAAAACGTTACTAAATAATATTAACTTAACCTTTAAAAATGCATATAATTTGCGAAAAAGCCCCCATGTACATTTATTAATGTGTATGGTGCAAATAAAAATCTTTAAAAAATAATAATAAATAAAGACTATTAATAAATAATTCGATTGAAACGCAAAAAGCCTTATTTTGGGTACTTTTTCATTTTTGTTTCCGCATGAGATCAATGTGAAAGCGCTGGGTCACATATTTTATTATTAAAAAAAAATTAAATAAACTGGCCAACAATATAAATAAATCGATGAATTTGAAGTTTGTTTGTTGTTCTTAATTTGAGATAGTTTTCCATTTATGATGGATTTAGTAAAATGATGTAACAATTAGTTGCTTCTTTTTTCACTTTTTACGTTTGCTGAGGCATCCTGAAAGGAAAACTACCACAAATTAATATAAATAAAAAACAAAATTAAATGAAATTAATTTTAATATAAGAAAACCTTTCAATTTAAGGTAAACTATGAGCATTACATAAATTTTTGCAATTTAAAAAATATTTTTATAAGGTTATTGTGAAGGCGGCGGTATTGTAGTCTTACCAATGCAAAAAATAAAGTAAATTACCAAAATTATAAAATCAGTCATTAGTGCTAATTTATATTTTTAAATATTTCATAATTTCATTAAAAACTTTTCCCATCTACAATATTTTTTATTTAATTCACATAAGCTCAATGTGAAGGCGCCGGGACTTTTTTAAACTTTAATAAATTTTGAAAATTACCAACTTCTAGAAAGAATTTCAATACATTTTTCTTAATTGCGATTAATTAATTATACAATCAGCAACAAAGGCCAACCCTTTCCAATAAATAACTGCCATCATCCACGAGTAGGTACTATAAAGTGAAACGTTCCAAATTCGAAAATGAAAACTCTTAATTACGTAATTAAAGTATAGTCATTTGAAGACATAAATACTAATTAGAGCTTAGTTTTTATTTGCGCTGAGTAATAGCAAAGGACAAAGGGTAGTTTTTGTGCTGTGTCTTCGGTGTGCAACAAAAGCGCGTTCGCTTTCTGGCTTTGGAGAAAAGTTATCGGGCATAAGCGAGTGGTAAGGACTTTTTAATCACCCTAAGTGGATCCTGATGTAGAGTAGCTTTTACCGTCGCCGTACACACACACACACACACACATTCTTACTTGCTCATACATACCTACATAGGGAGTAAGAGAGAGATAGCAAGAGAGAAAGAGGCGAGTTGTCAAGGGTCGGATTCGAAGGACCAGTCTTCTCGGTGGTAATAAAAGCGTGCAAAACTCATATAGCTCGATCACTTAAAGTAACTCACTTTGTTTCCCTCTCGCTCTCCCTTTCGCTTGTTTGTCCGTATAATAATTTTTACGCGCGCAACAACAACTCTCGAGTGTCGTCCGGAATGAAATAATCGCAACGATAAGTAAACGAATTTTAAATTGAATTTACTATTCTTCGTAATGAGAGTCAAGCCAATTACTTGGCTATGAATTAATTGCCGAAGAATTGCTTGCGATTTTCCTGTTCTTAACATAAAGAAAAAAATCTAAAAATATTGCATTCCTCTTTAGATTTTATAGCTTTTCTTTTCCTATTTTAAATTATTTGTCGAATATTTAAAAAAATTCAAATTAAAAACTATTATAATTCATCAAATTGAATCAAAAGTATTTATATTCTACTAAAAAAACATGCAAACCCATACATATATGATAAAAAATTACTAAAACGAGAGCCTTTTTCCAACATTCAAGTTGAAGCAACCCTTAAGTGCCGTAAAAAGCCAACCCTTTAAAATCGAGAGAATTTTCAGCGAGCTTTTACACACATTTTACAAGTAAGCGCCGTTCTAAAACTGAAGTGCGATTATCACACAATGTATACTTTTGTATAATGTTTGTAGAAAGTGTGCGTTATAACAATTAAAGTGTAATGGGGTCAATTTGTAATCGAAATCAAACAAGCAGAAAGGGCAAATCGTTTGTGTATTATGCATATCGAATGTCGTCGAGTGTTCTCACGCCGATTGTTTGCTAGAGTACTACACGTTGCTGGTAGCAGTGGCAATGTAGCTGTAGCACCACACTCCGTTGCTCACAACAAGTGTATCGAATTTCCCTATCGCTGATGTTACGATTATTGCCGTGAATATTATTTTCCCTCGGTGATAATGCCATTAGCACACGGACCGGGCACAATGTAATTTCACGATTATCGCACGCCACTCGTTCGCCTCTCGTTCTCGATAAAATAGTAATTTCGCACTCTTCAATGATCATAATGTGCGTGGGCGTTTTCTCCCAAATACATTGAGCAAATATTTAGCTCGTTTTTTGCTATTTTTAATATTTATTTGGTTATAAATTAATATAATAAAATAAATTATTTTTATGTTTTTTTTTTATTATTGTTTAATGACATTAAGGGTACTTCGATCTTCGGTTGACATGGTACTTAAAAAAATTGAGATAATTCTTTTAATGCTTTAAAAAAGCCATGCGCAACTGTTTTAGGGTCGCTTCAGACATTGTTTTATTTGCCAATAGATGTTTATAAAAATTGAGAGTTTATAAAAGAGCACATTTCCTATTAATTGATAAAATTTTCCATTTTCATGCACTTCCAGTTTAATGGGAAATTATCTTTAGGTTAAATATTTAAATGGCACCTATCCCTTTTATACCTTAATACCTAAAGGTATCAAAGGATTTCAGGAAAAGAGTACAATTTAAAAGTGCAGGTTATGGGCACCTGGGGTGCCATTTGAAAAAAAATTGTACTTAATAAAAAATCCATTTCGATAAAAAGTCAATTATAATTTATAGCTGCAGTGTGCTATTACGTTTACAATTAATGGATGCATTTTTCCAATTCTCAATCACCTTAGATGAACTTTAAAACTTTTTTGAGCACTTCAAAAATGCACTTACTTGAACTTAGAATTATCCTTAGAATCTCAAAAAGTAAAGAAAGGTAGGATAATTCGTAAATATAATCTTTTTTAAAAACACCAACTTTTATAAAAATTGCTTGAAAAATTAACAAATGCAAAGATTACCTTAACCGTTTTTTCATATTTGTTTATTAATTAATAGATACAATTTTAATTATTAAGAGCAATAAAAATTGAACCATAAAAAATTAAAAGTAACATTAATTATTATTAATAATTAAAAAAAAACAATTGAATTCCCTAAATAAAAATTAAAAATGATCTCTAATAAAATGATACAACAATTTTCCTTTTTTTTTTGCAAATCAGTGCAAATCATTTATTATAAGTTTCATTTACCTTTGCTAATTATATTTTTTTACATGTTGAGTGTCCGTCTCATTTATAGTTGCATTGCATGGCTAAAACTCTGTCGATGATTTTAATAATTTATTATTATATTATTATTATATTCGACAAACGGCATGCATGTCTAGGATTCGAAAAACACTAAGAAGTTGAGAGTCAATAAGATCAGAAAACGTTTGTAGCTCACGATTCGCTCAAATTTTTAAAAAATTTGGCTGGATGTAAGTGCCATGAGACGTGAGTAGGAGCAGCCTAAGGTGTTGTTCGGCGCTAATGTGAGACCATACTGAGTATGCATGCCGTTTGTCGAATCGTTTTGGTGTCCATATGATAAAAAGTATTGTACTAATTAACATCTCTGCACAGTTATACATTTAATTGCTCTGATGAAGACCACGCTCAGTGTGTCGA
>JASKGO010000569.1:0-31571 GCA_030556065.1 Holobus sp. GC000080
ACTTTTAAAGTTATGTAACTTTAAAGTTGCAATTACTGTTTTTTTTGCAAATGACATTCAATAGGTTAATAACATTTAGCCAACAGATGGCGCATTAGAAAGCTTATTAATTTCCCTATTTTTTTAAGTTAATTTCATTTTTCTAACTTTAATATTTTTCAAGTAATGGTCATTTAAAGTGTTTCATATTTATTTTTATGATAAAGTATATGTCGCTGTTTCAAAGTATGTCCAATAGATGACGCTAAATGTGAAACATAAACAGAATGTGCGTTGTATTGTGTGTTGCAGATAATAGTGATGTATCTGCAAGTGCTTTGCCTGGAGAAGAACAGCAATCTGATGCAATATTCGTGGAACTACATGAACGACTCGCTGCGCACCGACGTGTTCGTTCGCTACCAGCCGGAAACGGTCGCGTGTGCCTGCATCTACCTCACGGCGCGCAAACTAAAACTGCCGCTGCCGCGTAGCCCGGCCCCGTGGTACGCCCTCTTCGGCGTGGCCGAGCGCGACATTCGCGACGTGTGCGTGCGCATCCTGAAACTGTACACGCGGCCGAAACCCAATGCGGACGTGCTGGGCAAGAAAGTGCAAGACCTGTGTCGCAAGTTCCAGGAGGCCAAGATACGAGCGAGGGGCGGCACCAATAATTCGCAGGGGGGCGGCGGCGGCGGAGGAGGAGCGCACGACGGAAGCGGCGGCACGCCCAACAACAATAACAACAACATCAGTCCGGGCGGCGAGCAGCAGCAGCAGCAGTTGCGCACGACGGGCGCGCATAACGCGTGGGGCGGCTTCATCAGTAGGTCGGGCAGTCACGTGGCGCCGCCGCTTGCGACGGGTTCGTCGACGGGCGGAGGCGGAACGGGGACCACCGGCTACGAGAACAACGGCAAACGGACGTCGCGAAGCAGGTCGCGCTCGCGGAGCAGCGGTTCGCCCAGCAGAGAAGGGGGGGCTGATGGTGGCAGTAGGGGTGGTGGTGGTGGGGGCGGTGGGAGTAGACATCACAAGCGGTCGTCGAAGAAACACGGGCGGAGCAGATCGAGGACTCCGCCCCCGGTGTCGTCGTCGTCATCGTCCAGGAAGAAGAGCGGCGGACACAAGCGCAGCAGATACAGTTATTCGAGGTCCCGGTCGCCGCCGTCACCGAAAAGCCGCAAAAATCGGTGAGTTTCTTTTTTTTTTTTTTTTTTATTAAATATTTTGTTTTATTAATTAAAAAAAAAGATAAAGATGCTTTTTGTTTCAAAACTAATGACATAAAGTTTATAAATAGTTTGGTTATGTTTACTACGGACTGTGACGTCACAGTAGTGGGTAGAAGTAGATGTGAAGGTCACTGGAAGTTATAAGTGGGCGTACCTTAACTGTGACGTCGCTTGGTTATGTTTACTGAGGACTGTGGCGTCACAGTAGTGGGTAGTAGTTGATGTGAAGGTCACTGGAGGTTTTAAGTGGGCGTAGCTTAATTGTGACGTCGCAGTCCGCTGTCCAATAAGAGGTTTTCTTAGATAAAACACAATTTTAATCAGAAGTTTCAATGGATTTCAATTTCTCAACATATTTTCCACTGAATTAATTAAAAAAAATATTTTTTATTTATTTTTGCATTGAAAATTTCTTTTTTTTTTGTTTGGTTTTTAATGAGAAAAAAAATGGTTGTCATTAGTGATAAAAGAAAATCAAGATCGCCGTCCTACGAGCGGGAAAGTCGTAACGATCGTTACGCGGATCGCTACGATAAATACGGCGGGGGCGGCGGTAAGGACGACGATAAGCGCGGCGATCGTTACGACGGCGGCAGTTCGAAGAAGTCTTCGTACGAGAGCAGCAGTAGCAAAAGGTACAGCAGTTCCAGCGGACGCAGCAGAAGCGGTAAACATCGGCAGACTCAAGATGATTAATTATTTTTAGTTTTAAAATTTTTTTTCCCTTCTGTTTTTTTTTTTTTAAGTAAAATAATTTGTGAAATGTGCAAAAGAATTGTGTGTAAGATCAGTATAAATTAGCAAATAAATACTGGAATTACGTGAAGGTCGACTTTGAAGAATGGCTCGTTAGGTTTTTTGTGTATTTTCAATAAGGAAAATTAAGAAATTCGAAAGAGAGAAAGGAATAAAATGAGGAAATCCATTGTATATTTTGTTTATTGCTATTTTTTGCAATGAAATGTGTAATTGCTGATTAATAAAAAAGCCGTATATTGTTTTATTTGTTTGTTGTTTGAAAAATTGGGAAATTGAATGCTTAGTCAGTTGCTTCGAAAGAGTTTTCAGTGTACGATGCAAGCTACTGATAGAATTGCTGAGTTTTTCCATGGGAAAACAGTGTTGCTGACTGGAGGCACAGGTTTTATTGGGAAAGTACTCCTGGAAAAGCTGCTGCGTTGCTTCGAATTGAAAAATGTTTATATTCTATGCAGATCGAAGAGAGATGAATCCCTCGAAGAAAGGAAAAACAAGCTTTTTGAAAGCAGTGTAAGGTTCTTACATTAAACTGTTAAATAATATCTGCTAAAAATATCTATGTTTTAACAAAGGAAATTGTAAATAATAATAAGAAATTACAGGTTTTCAATAGAATAAAAGCAAAAACAAATTTTGACATGTCGAAGCAGAAAGTAGTATTTATCGAATGCAATTTCAACAGGGAAAATTTAAATTTAAAACATGAGGATTTGCAATTACTGTACGGAGAAGTGAATATTGTTTATCATTGTGCTGCCAGTATGCGTTTCGATGAGACTCTCTTCGATACATTGATGGCCAATGTTTTTGCTACGAATGAACTGATGAAGATTTGCAAGAAAATGCATCGATTGCAAGTCCTGTGCCATGTATCAACAGCCTATTGTCTGCTATCATCTCCAAATGTCCAGGAAAAACTTTACAAAGCTGTTGTGGATGTTGAAAAGCTTTTGAAAATTCTCCATCTCATCAATTTCGAAGAAGAAGAAAATTGTCTATCGAAGGAAGAATTCAATGTTTTAAATCACAAGTTTGTAGTTGGTTTTTTTTCTTTCACCCAATTAATTCCCTTTACATTGCTATTTTAGGATTTTAGGACACTTTCCAAACACTTACAGTTTCAGCAAAGCGGTTGCTGAAACTTTAATCTCTTCGCAGTTCCAAAATTTGCCAAGTGTTATAGTCAGACCCTCTGTAGGTATAAAAATTCATTTAAATTAATTATAAATTACCAAATATTTATTCATTTCATTAAAGACAAGACTAAATTTTACATTTTTCAATAAATAAATTAACAATCCAACATTTAATAATAAAACAAATAAGCAAAAATGCTTTTAGTTTTGCCAGCTTTGAAGGAACCTGAAGCCGGATGGACGGATACAATGAACGGACCGCTTGGCTTCCAAATAGCGGGGGCAAAAGGTGTCCTCCGGACTCTCTGCTGTGATCCCAGTACATTTGCCGACATGATTCCTGTCGATACGGTTGTTAACGGCCTGTTATTTGCTGTTTTCTCTCATCATCGCACGCAGGGGTAACGTATCTTAGATTTTTCCAAAATATTCATTAGTTTTTCCACAAAACATGAACGTTAGAAGATAATTTATAAGTGCAGTTATGTTCATTGCGGATTGTGACGTCACAGTTGCTTGTCATGTGAAGGTCACAGCAGTGGAACTTGTGAAGGTCGCAGAAGGTCACAGGTGGGAGTGGCCAAAGGCTGAACTGCGTGACGTCACAGTCCGCCAACCAATAAGGAGGTTTCTTAGGGGCGGTTTTCAGTTCTCGGCGTTTTAAACAGTTAATTCCATTGGTTTTCAGTTCTCAGCGAGTGTTTAATTTGATCAATTCGACGGCGGCCATAATTTCAATCGGGAAAATGCTGGCACTGGGTAATAAAGTGGTGGAATCGCCTGTACCGTTCAATGACCCCATCTGGTATCCGGGCGGAAGGATTTTCCGGTGGCGTCCTCTGCACGAACTTGTTTTCCTCTTTCAGCACTTGGTTCCCGCCTCAATTGCCGACGTTTCACTGAAATTAATCGGAATAAAAAGAGCGTTTGTACCCGTTTTTTTTTTTTCATTATTTGTTTCTTCTTTTTTATGTCAGATTTTTTTTTACTGATTTCATATTGAGAAAACATTGTGTTTGCAGTCTTGGTTTCGTGCAGACCTATCGCAGGATTTACAAGGGCTTCGAAATTTTGTACTTTTACTGTGCAAATCAATTCCGATTTCATAACGAGCAAACAATGGCCAGTTGGAACTCACTGCTGAACCAATTCGAGAAGGAAAAGTATCCTCTGGTGGGCTTTACCGATGACAATTGCTACGAGTACTACTTGAACAGTGCTCTTTGTATTCGCAAATACATTCTGAAGGAATCGGAAAGTTCATTGCCGGCGGCTAGGCAACACATGAAAAGGTTTTTATAATTTTCAATGGTGTTTTTTATGTTTTTATTCGTTTAGTTTTTATTTTATTGAATTATTTATTTTTGTTTTTGTTTCAGAATGTACTGGATTGACAAATTATGCGATTTTGCCCTTAATGCATTACTTTTATTGGTGTTTTGTTTATTTTTTCTTTGGTTTTTCCGAAAGAATTAATTTGCTGCCACTAGAAAGTAACTAAAATTCTGTTGGTAGCCCATTGACAGATTAGCTGTCAACACGAGCTTTTGCAGGGTTGCCAGCAACGAAAGTGTCATTTTGTAGTAATATCACTAAAATGTCACTGAATTTCTATTGGTAGCCATTGGAAAACAACAAATAAAGAAATTTTAATGGATGACTGTTGTTCTTTCGGAAATTGCATTGTTAATTGTTTTTTGGCATTGTTCTTTCTCTTTAATTATTAATCTATCTGGTAATATTTAATTGTTAAGAAAAAATATATCAAATGAAATAGCAATTTTTAATTACTTATTGTATTCTGCTCTCGATTGTTTAATTTCGTATAAAATGACGATTCACTTTTCGTTACACATATCATTCTTATTCGGCGTAATTTTGCACATTAATTTTGCATTTTAAATATTGAAAGCTGAAAAATGAGGTGCAATTTGTTGAATTTAGTGATTTGCAGTACGTTGTTGGCGGTTTTTTGGTAAATATTGCTTCTATTTTCGTTGATTTTTGATGGAAAACCATTTGCAACAAAAACCCGGTTACTTTTCGTTGAAATTACTAAAATATAACTGTTTTTCAGTTGGTAAACTGCCGTTTCGCTCTCTTTGTTTATTCTCCATGGCAACCATTTTGATTATCTCTTTAAAAGTTGTTTTTCTGTCTACCAACTGCATTTTAGTTAATTTTTAGTAATTTAATTAAAATTTTCAATTCAGCTAAAGAAAATAAAAACTAACTTTTGTATTAATTTTGATTAATTAATTTTAATAAGATAATGTTGTAGTGAGGCAGCCAGTGTGCAAGTGCAAGATCAGGAAATGGAAATGAAGGGACGGTTTTTCGGGGCGGTGAGGGGTATTTTTCATTTGGCGAAGAAATTTTTCGTGGGTGTCGTCTATAAAGAAATCAAGAAATTGGCAAATATCATTCCATGGGGTAACAAATCCAAGAGGGTGGTGGTTAACAACGTAAATGTTGAGGTAAAAAATACCGTTGATGAAAAGAAACCTGTACCTTGCCCGTGAAATTTATAAATTTTGCATGCCAAATGCCAACAGAAATATTGTAAGAGTCTAGTGATGTTACCGAAAAATAAAACTGCTTTGCTGTTGGTACTTTACTCGAATTGTATTTGATTTCCATGACAACCAAACAGTTGCTTTGTTTATTGGAGCAAATGGACTGTTTCTATTGGCCAGCCACTTGAAATGCCTTTATTTTCACAGTTGCCAACAGAATATTAGGTTTTTTTTCCGATAATTCTTCGGAATATTGAGCTGATGACATCTACAACATCCTGTATGATATTCTGCGCACGCTTTTCGATAATTTCAGCTTCAGCCATATTTTATACACGTTTTTTTTTCTGAATAAACTAACCTTAAATTAATAAAACCGTTGCTCCCGAGCATTTTTTTGTTTAATTTCACCATAAAAATCAATTTTTTCCATTAAAATAGATGAGAAAAAGGATTAAACTAAAAAATGGAAGATAGTTTAATATTAAAAACCACAATGTCTCCTCGAATTCCACAAAAATATCCGAAAAATCCACAAAACAGAGGTACATTTTGAATTGGCTTTATAATTTATAAAAAAAAACGTTATTTTCTCATTAATTAATATTGCTTTTTTATAGAGAAAACCAAAGCCACTAAGTTAAGTTTAAGAAAGTCGTTTCGAAGGTCGTCAATTTATGATAAGCTGTGTCCTTCGACACAAAACTCTCAATTGGACCTACGAGATGCTGTTTCAGTTAGCTTGTCCTATGAAATCACCAGTTCAAATTCTTCTTGTAATAGTGATTTACTTAAGAATAGGGAAATGGATTGGTGGAAGGAAAAAACAAAGAAAAAAGTGGAAACAATTATTATTAGTGATAGCGATGGGACTGATTTTTCTCCGGTGAAGCAACAAAATAAGACTGAAAGTAATTTAGATAGGGATTCCATTAAAAAATGGATTAGAGAAGTGAATGATGTGAATAATGTGCTGAAGGAAAGTTTAGAAGGAAATTTAGAGAAGAAAATGGCAGATTTGGAAATCCAGAAGGAAAATTCCGATAAAATTGTTAGAAAATCAGAAAAAAGCAATAAAAACTTGGGAAAAACAACATTAGAGTATAAAGAACAACAAAATGGTTTGTAATTTATCAATTTCTTTACAGTTTACTCCTAATTTGTAAAATTTAATCAATTTTTTTTAGATGATTTAGAAAATTCCAAAGTAGATGACGTTGAAAACTTGCTGGACAGCCTCTACGGAAATTCCTGGCGAGCAAATAAGGATGACGTATTGCAAAGTGGTAAAAAGCAACCACCGGCTTCAAAAAAAGACAATTCTGAAAAATCTCCCCAAGAAAACGGTACAAATTTAATGTTTCAACATAAATTCACTGAAATTTAACCTAAGATAACCTATGATAACCTATTTTTTCCCACTTGCAGACACCCCAAAGCGGCCATTAATTTCCAACCTTCGAAAATCCACCTTAAAAAGCAGTAGTCACTCATCGAAATCATCGGAAAGCTCCGATTTTGAGACAATCAGTCATTCAAGTTCTTCAAGCGAGCAGCATCTAATTGACTGCTTCAAGAAAACCCTTTCAATCAAAAAAGATGAATCGGAGAGATCATTTTTAGCATCTCTATCGAAAACAACACCTTTGCATCAGTGCAATCCAAGAGCTTTAATCTATCGCAACAATTACCAGAAGCACAAAGAACGATTAGCAAAAGAGCTGTTTGATTTGTTCAACAGCACATTATTTGCCAATAAAATTCCCTCGGAAACACCAATCGAATGGAATTCGCGTTTGAGGGGCACCGCAGGCAAATGCCATTGCTTGCGTAAAACGAAAAACGCCCAAATCGTTTCGCGCACCGTGAAAATTCAACTTTCGCCGAAAGTTTTGGATTCCGCAGACAGATTACGCGATACCTTGGTACATGAAATGTGCCACGCCGCCACATTTATCGTGGATCAAGTGAACGACGGCCACGGACATTTTTGGCAAGCTTGGTAAACTGTTTTTTTAATTTTTCCAGCAAATGAACAGAAAATTAAAGCAATGTTGGTTGCCTATACCAGTATAGCGTTCGCTGACCTTTGTGACGTCACTGTTCGCAATCGAACTGTCATTGCTTATGGATTTTCATTGATTTTTTGAATTTTCAGGGCGCGCAAAGCAATGAAAACCTATCCGGAATTGCCACCAATCGCTAGATGTCACAACTACGCCATTGCCCACAAGTTTACTTACAAATGCACCAAATGCGGCTACAGGTAACCTCAATTTTCTCTTGTTTCCCTATAATTTAAAAAAACGAAAGCATTTTTAACGATTTTAATTGTTTTTTCATTACATTGCAAAGCTTCGGAAGGCATTCAAAGTCGCTGGACTTGGAGCGGAAAAGATGCGGCATTTGCTACGGCAGTTTTCAGCTGCTGGTGAACAAAGTGAGCAAGTCGGGCGAGAAGAAGCAAGCGGTGGCCGTGGCAGAAACACCGAAGAAGCCGCCCAATGCTTTCGCCTTGTTCGTCAAGGAGAATTACAAAGAACTCAAGTCGCCGCATGTGACTCACAAAGAAGTCATGAAAGCTTTAAGCGAAAGGTACAAACATCAAAAGAAACAATTCATCGAAGAGGAATCATGAAATTAGCATAGAATCAGACTGCCGCTGATTTAAATACTGTTGTTTTTTTATTTATTTCTAAACGTTTCGAGTGATTTGTCACTTGAAAGAAAAACCGGAAAACAAAATACAAAAATTCACTTGAAATTAGTTACCTTAGCAACTAATGACAAATGAACTGCTGACGCAGGTAGCTTTGAATTTCCAAAGCCACCTACAGTACTGCCAATTGCGCTGCCATGGAAACGCACAACAAGTTGACAGTTTTTATGACTTTTTTTGTTTTTGTAATGAAGTAATGAAAAACATATCGCATAAAACTAGGAAATGCTGTTAAAATAACATTTTTACAAGTTTCCTGTGAAAATTTTTAAGTATTTGTAGAAACAAACAAAGTTTTAAGACTTTTACTGCCAAGTAATATTTTTTCCAATGGAAACAAATGATGAAACTTTTGATATTTCAAGAAAAACGTTTATATTTTCTATATGAATAAATAAATTACCTTTTTATATCATTTTATAAGTTATCAGTCCTTTTTTATATTAAATTTAATTGATTGATTACTTTAAGAATCATTTAGATTGTTTAAAACGCTTAGAAAGTTTAAAACAAGTAAAATACTGCCATCTATTATCGGAAAACCTTAAACTGTAGTTCTGAAACAATCCGCCAGTTACGAATCGAGGCGCTGGCAACTGATATTCAGATGACAGCAGCAGCAGTAATCAAGCAAGCACTGTGTGTCTGTTTTAGTGTTTTAGAGTGAGTGAGCAGCACACAGTGAGTGAGTGAAACAGTTGCATGATGGCCGCCTCGTGTTTGTTGTGCTTGGTGCTGCTCTCGTCGGTCTCCCCATCATCAACGCCGAAATCTCCACTTATTTAATTCGCAAAACAAAAATAAAAGCAGCCAATTAAACGCAAAAACTTTTCGTGTTAATTACATTTGAAAAAAAAAAAATAGGAACTATCAGAAAAAAATCCAACAACAAAGTGTAGTGCAGTGAAATCCATCGAAGAAGTCGGTTTCACCTGAGTGAGGAGAACAGCAGAGCAGCAGTAGGCCATGCCTTCATTCTGCGAGTCGTCAGCGAAGCCAGCAGCTACTTCTACCACAGCAGGAAGAGAATCGAGTAGGCTGCTGCTGCTGCTGCGGCTGTTGCTGTGACGCTCTCCCTCTTGCTCTCTTCCCTCGTCACTCGGCCGGTCGTCGCTCCTTGTCTGGCTCCCACCGGACCGGGCCGCCCGGCAATCGAGTAGACCCTGTGAGCGTCGCCTGCTGCTGCCGCTTCCATAGACGCCGCGAGACTCTGTGTTGCCAAGTGTGTCGCGGGCGGCCCAGTCGAAGCCTTCTGCTGCTGTTGCAGCAGCTGCAGCTGTTGCCACACCACCACGAACACGAACGGAGAGACGGCAGCAGCCAACGCCGACCAGTTCCCCGTTCCCCTGACCTGACCCCCTCGGCCACCGCTGCCACTGCTGCTGCTGTACGTCGTGGAAAGAGAGCGCAGAGGCAGTGTGCGTTGGAAGCGCCGCGCGTCCTAGGAGGCCCTACCCCAAAACCGACGACCATCGCTACTCAGTTGGCTGCGGTTGAAAAACGGCGAGCGAACGAGGGTGACTCGATTCACTCCATTGCCATGAATCATCATCAAGCGTAGCCGTGGCGCGGAAACCATGACGACGACGCTTCCTAGTCAGTAACGCCACTGCGTATTTCCCTCTCTGTTTTTTTTTTTTTTTTTACTACGATAAATTGCTAATTTATAAAAGAACATGGAACAGCAAAGATTGTGCAGACTGTGCGCTCGCATCAGCGACGAATTCGTCAATCTCTTCGACGTCGACGGACTGCGACTGAAGATTGAAACGTGTCTACCCATCACCGTAAGTCACTTTTTTGTTTCACTTTGTTTGTGTTTTGTTTCCATGGCCACTTGTTATGTTTCCATGACAATTTTAGCTGTTTCCATAACAACTTGTTGTGTTTCTATAGCAACTTGTTATGTTTCCTTGGCAACATGTTTAGTTTCCATGACAACGCTTGTAAACACCTACTAAAACAATCAAATTGTCATGGAAACATGATCAAACAAAAAGTAAACAACATTGGCAAGCAACATTATTTATTAATTACAAAAAGTCGAATAACTTTTAAACGAATTGAGATAAATTGTCGGAACAAATTGCCAAATTTCAATTAATTGTTTGTGTATTATTTTATAAAATATTTATCACTTTTTGATTGGTTTTATAGAGGTTATGTAATTTTTTTTTAAATCAAATCAAAGAATGCACTAAAATTTGAATAACTTTTAAATAAAAAGAGACAATTGTTTGAAACAAATTGTACTTTGTAAATTATTCAATTGATTATATTATAGCAATGTAAATAAATCCTTAATACTTTTTTTCCTTAAGAAATTTACTAATTAATTAATTAAGTTTTGAATGTTAAAAAATGCTTTAAATTAGATTTTGTTGTTGGGTTTTTTTGCAGGTGACAAATCATTCGTTGTTGCCGAGCACGATATGCCGCAAGTGCGAAGTCCAAGTGGACACCCATTTCGGTTTCATCAGCCAGTCGCTGGAGAGCATTTTGATTCTGGAGGAGAAGCTGGCCGTTTCCGAGTCGTGTTTGAATTCGAAGCGACGCAAGAATCACAAGGCGACCAATACCGATGCTGCTGCCTCATCGACTGCTGCTTCCGCCTTGAACAACAATGCCATGGATTTTGCGGGCGCCGACAGCAATTCACTGGATTTATCCGAATGCCACGCGAAGATCGTGGAATTCGCTGCCAAGCTGACGGAGGCCGAGTGTGCCATTTTGGGGTCGGCAACCCAAACGGCAGCCCTGCGAAAGGGCAAGCAACTGGTGGATTATGCCGACAGCGAACCGGACGAAAGTGAAATCGGAGCCGCCGCGATGGTGAAGAGCACCAACATTCACAACAAGCTGTACTTTGACGATTCGGAGAACAATCTGATAAGCGAGATAAGCGAGCGCAAGAACAATAAGCGAAAGCTGGTGCACCAGAGTGTTTTCGCGGAGCAGCAGCAGCGGCCTGCGAAAGTCAGCAAATTGGACCACATTTTGAACAGCACCAACGGCGGCAGCAGCAGTGGCAATAACAAACGCAAAAATAGGATTCCCATGAAAGTGTCGAAGAAAGCGATGCCGGAGGAAAGAAGTGTAGTGCCGCAAGTGTGTCTTCTGTGCGATTTGCCGTTTGATGGACCTCTGATGTTGGCTCACCATGTCTTTGAGACGCACGGCATCGATATGGCGCAGATTATTAACAATAGCTGTGCCGAGCAGCAAGGTGGTGGTGGGCCTATGGAGCAGTCGACGGTGCCTTCTTCTGGTGCTGCGGCTGCCGCTGCTGCTGCTGCTGCCAATGAAAAACGCAGCAAGAAGTTACCGAACTTACTCAAAATTACCGATCTCAATAAACCGCTGTTGCCTCCCAAGCAGAAAAACGTTGAAGGTTTGTCCACTGTTGCTTGTTATTGTTCTTTTTAATTTGCCATTTAAATTGTTAATCTTTTAAAGTTGGTTTGGTTTAATTCGGTTGCATACTTTGCTTGTTATGGCCGTTTGAAAGTCATCATGTTTTTTTCTGCGAAAAATTTAAAATTCCTCACAAATTTTTAAATTCCTTTTAAAATGTCTGTATTTGAGTAAAGTTAGATGCATCACCAGAAAACTGGTTAATTTATCTGCATTTTAAAGTATATTTGGTGAAAATCGGTTGCCTACTTTGCTTGCAATGGCTCTTTGAAATTGGAACTTCATTTTTGAAAATTCATTGCTTTTATTTGCCACTTTGAACTTTTGCTAATTTCTCCGAATGTATATTAGTCATGGGAAAAGTAAATATATCATTGGACTGCTTAATAATTTCTGCATGCCATGAATTTTATTTTGTGTAAATTGGTTGCCTACTTTTCTTGTAATGGTCTTTTGAAAATGACGAATAATTTTTGTAGAAAAACTGAGAATATTCAAAGCAAAAAACTTTTGCAAACTCCTCTGAAAGTACTAACCCTACAGAAAAACCAATAACATCACCAGAAAGCTAGTTAATCATCCTATATCTTAAAGTTTATTTGATAAAAATCGGTTGCCTACTTTTGTTGTAATAGCTTTTTGAAAATGACGAATAATTTTTTGTAGAAAAACTGAGAATATTCAAGGAAAACACTTTTGCAAACTCCTCGGAAAATTCTAAATCTAGAAGAAAACCATTTGCATCACCAGAAAGCTAATTAATTTTCCTATATCTTAAAGTTTATTTGGTTAAAATCGGTTGCCTACTTTTCTTGTAATAGTCTTTTGAAACTGACCAATTTTTTTAGACTGATGATTAGAAAAAGCGAAAACATTCAAAGCAAAGTACTTTTGCAAACTCCTCTGAAAGTACAAACCCTACAGAAAAACCAATTACATCACCAGAAAGCTAGTTAATCATCCTACATTTTAAAGTTACTTTGATAAAAATCGGTTGCCTACATTGCCTGCACTTGAACCTCAAACTTGGCTTTGTTTCAGCAGTATCAACAAGCGTGATGGAAAACAAAGAAAACGCATGCCAGCCGTCACTGGTGGAAGAACTGCCGCCCACTTTAACACCAACCTACGTGTGTTCCCTCTGTCCTGCCTCCCTGACCAACAAGAGCGACCTCTTCGAGCACCTGCGCCTAGCGCACCCGTCCAAGATGGACCTGGTGTGCGGCCTCTGCGACTACACCGCCTCCTCGTACCTGAACCTCACCGACCACCTGGAGACCTGCTCGCGCCGACACCAGATCACCAATCCGTACATCTGCAAGGTGTGCAAGTACTCGGACGAGAACCAGAGCGTGCTGGAGAACCACATCCTGGTGCACGACTTCATCATCAGTTTCTGCAAGAAGGACGGCAAAATCTTCGACCCCAGCGACTACGTGGAGGTGAATCCGAAGGCGGGCTTGAAAGTGATCAAGTGCAGTGACTGTGAGGCGGAAGTGGTGAGTTTCAAGGAGTTCTCGGCGCATCGACGGCAACAGCACGGCGTCTTCCACTGCGATCTGTGCTCCAAGTTCTACGGCCGCAATTCGCATCTGTGGAAGCACGTCAATCGTCTGCACAAAGGGCATCCGAGCATCACGTGTCAGTTCTGCTACAGGACCAGCGCTTCAAAGTACCATCTCAATCAGCACTTCCAGAAGATACATTCAGTGAAAAGTAGTGTGTCGAATCAAAGTGCTGCTAATTCCGTGTCGAAAAAGTGCACTGGTGACGAGGACTTTTTGCAGCGTAAATTCGAAGCCTTCGACTTCCAAAGTGTGCGCCAGAGTTTCCTGAAGCAGGAACTGCTGGAGAAGTCCGCCCCGAAGGAGCTGGACACCAGCAGTAATCTCTACACGAACATTATAACAAACTATACGCCGCCCAGTGATTCCGGTGGTGAATTCAAGTGTCCCAAGTGCTCCAAAGGTTTCCACAAACGCACCCTTTTGCGGAAACACAAAAAGAATTGCCGGCCCCGCTCGCAAAAGGACTTGCTGACGCGCTGCAAGACGTGCTCGCGCATCTTCAAAGACCGCCAGTCTTTGGGCAAGCATCTGGTGAACTACCACAGCGAGTACGCTTGCGAGATCTGCGCGCAGAAAGTGCAAAGCAAGTGCGAAATCGTGTCGCACATTCGATTCACGCATCCCAACTCTGAGCTGCTGGTGTGTCCGCACTGCAAGAACGTTTTGCGGACCCATAAAGAACAGCAGGAGCACTTGGCGGACCACAATAACAGTTTCGTGTGTCAATTCTGCGGCGATCTGCTGCCCAGCAAGATCAAACTCAAGATGCACATCCTCAGTTTGCACCGCAAGATTCTGAGCCTCAGTTGCGGCATTTGCTTGAAGCTCTTCGAGACGCAGCACATCCTGCGGGAACACGTACGATTGGTGCACTCCGACATGCTGCAGCCGCTAACTTCTTGCACTGTCTGCGGCAAGAATTACGGTTCCAAGTGGAAAACGTTTGACCACATGAATAAAAGCCATGGGCGGATCTTCAAAGCTTGCAAAACGTGTCTGGAGGTCTTTGATTCCGATGCAGAATTGGCTGTGCATGTTGAGGTGGTGCATGGCAACACTAACAATGCAAAGATTGGTGGTCGCGAGGAACCGAAGGAGTTGAAACCCGAGGTGGAAATCGTCAAGATGCCCAATGTAAATGCTGAAGATGATTCGGATTCAGATATTGAATCAGACACTGAGAAACTGCAGTTGAATCCTTCGGTAAGCATCCACTGGTCTTCCCTGAACAACAACAAGCGCAGTATTCCCAAGGAAGACCCGGAGGAGTCGTTGAACTCTTCCAAGAGAACTGTTTACATTAATTCTAATGATCCGAGTATTTGCGAGATTTGCCACAAACAGTGGCCGGCCAAGAAGCATCTGTGGCAGCATTACATTCGGTGTCATAAACAGGTGGCGGCCACAGTGTGCGGCATTTGTTTGTGCACGAATAAGAATTACGAGACGCTGCAGGAGCACCTGAATGCTGACCATCCGAATTTGCTGTACGGCATAGGCGTCGGCTCGAATTTCATCTGTCGCATTTGCGGCCGGTATCATAATGCTAGGAGCAAATTGCGACTGCACATGGCTATACACGATAACTTTGATTGGGGACTGCTGGAGTTGATGGAACTTGATGATAAAGATAAGGGCATGGCTGATGATGAAGATGCCGAGGATGACAAGGTCGATGAGGCTTCGAACAATGTCAATTACGAGAGTTTGATTGAGCAAGTTGAATGCAGTTCTGAGTCGTTTTCCACTTCTAAGGATGACAATGATGATGAAAACGATGATGATGATGATAATGAAGAGAATGAGGAAGATTTAGATGAAGATGATGATGTTGGTGAAGATGGCGAAGTTTACAAGAAGGAGGTTTCCAATGGGAAAATCGAGGAAATCTGTTCGGAAACTAGTGATGAAGATGAAGACGATGAAAATGATGACAATGATGACAACGATGAAGAAGATGACGATGAGGAGGAGAATGAAGAGAATGAAGATGTCGAAGAGGTGTTGACTTCTTCTTCTTCAAGCGAATCGGAAGCTGAAGTTGAAGAAATTGAAGAGTTGGATGACGATGACGAGGATGAAGAAGTTGAAGATGAAGAAGACAATTCAGTGTACGAAGATTTGAATGCCGATGGTATCAAGGAAGAGATCAAAATCGAAGAAGCCGATGAGGCGAACGATGAAGATTACGATGAGTATTCCATTACGAATCAGCAGCAGCCTCTGGCGGAAATACAAAGTGCCGTTGATAGTATTCTGTAAGGTTTCTTTGGAGGTTTATTGCCTTGCAAAAAAAAAAACTAAATGAAGATTCAACAAGAATAAGTTTATTAAGACTTTTAGTCCTACTCCTCCGAAGATACAAACACTGTAGAAATACCAAGTACATCATTGCAAAAGTAATTAATTTTCCTATGACGTAAAGTTAATTTGGTCTAGATCGGTTGCATATTTTCCAAGTTATGCCCTTTTGAAATCGTCACTTGTTTTCGGAAAGAGAACATTTTCTAGTTATGCCACAAAGTTTTGATAACTCCTCCGAAGATGCAATCAACAAAGAAATAGCAATTATATCAATGGAAAGCCAATTAATTTTCCCGTACCATAAAGTTTATTTGGTAAAAATCGGTTGCATACTTTCCATTTTGTGACAATTTGAAAACTACATTTCAATTTTGTGGATTTCCCCCCTCCCCCAAGTAATCATTGAATTTTAGGTTAGAAAATAACCTTAAAATGACCTTGAAATGATTCAACTGAATTGTTAATTTTGTTTTCACAAAGAATAAACAAAAATACAACAACAAAAAATAAGAGAAAACAAATGAAAACCATACATAAAAATACTCAAAAACAAGTAAATAAAAGACTGCAACTAACAAGCATTTATTAAGTAATATCTTTCTGTAAATTCTTTTATATATATTTAATAAGTTATAATCTATAAAAAACAAAAACAAAATAATCAAAACAAAAATACTTTGATTCTAACCTAAAAAAAAAAAAACTTTCTTTTACAAAAATAATTTCCTTTGTATATTTTCTGATTTATTTTTCTCAACTGAAATTTTCTCAAATGAAATTATGCAAATCTGATTGTCTTTGCACAGTTAAGACATAACCTAAAACAAAAGCATTAAAAAAAAAGTAAAGTTTTTAAGCTAGAAAATTATACAGTGGGTACTGTTTGTTTAATTACTTTCAACAAATAGAAACAAAAACAAGGAAATATATTATTACTGAAGTTTAGGCAACTCTTTATACACTTAGCTGCTGTTGCCTTTGCTTAATTAATTCTTTTTTTTTTTTTGTAATTAATGGGCATTTTGTGATCAGTTTTAATAAATGACAAGACTAGTTATTAATTTCATCAAAATACAAACAATAATTAGTTGAGAATTATGTCGCCCAAAGCAGAACAACCCTAATTTCAGCATAGGCAACCCAAATTGCATTTTCCTTTTTTCTGTTCATTTCCAAACAATACGCACGGTATATAAAATGAAATTATCAATTAAGACGATGAAAATAATGAATCTCTTTTTGTATTTTTGTGTATTATATTAAAAAATAGGCTACTTTATAAAGTGTAAAATGAAGAATAGTGTGGTAATTACGATATTGCTATTAATAATAGTAATTAACAACAACAACAACAATATATATAATTATTTTTCTATTGTATTTTTAAGACTTCTATATTATATTAAGAAAAAAAATACCTAATTATAATTAATGGCGCGTAAAATGTCTTTTTAGCAGTATAAAATATATACATAACACATACTACATATGTATTGTACACATAAGGAAATTTAATTTAATATAAATAATGAAAATTATAAGAGATAGTCGTAAAGTAATAAAAATAAGAAAAACAGAAGCAAAAGAAATGATTAATATTGTAAATGTACATTATTACTATTAATTATAACTATTATTATATACCTAAAAGAAACATTCCTGCGGATTAAACAAAATAAGTGACGGCTAAATTAATATTTCTGTCTTTTCGATTTGTTTATTATTGTTTATGTTACAGCGTTATTGTTTTATACAGCGGTCACTAGATTTAGATTTTTCAGATGCAAAATTTGAAATAACTTCCAAGTGACTAAACTTAACGACTTTATTCAAAGAGCATTCGATAGGTGGTAACTACAGGGTGTTGTGTGTAAAATTTCATTGAGCTAGTACCTTTGGTTGCATAGTTATAGGCAAAAATGAGTAGCTTCTAATTGGAAATAGATTCAGCGACTGCCTACCAATGGAATTCGACAGGGCGGAGCTACGGGAGGTGCTTAAACAACTTTGGTTACTTTTAGGAACAATAAGGGTGGAGTTATGGGCGTTTAAATATTATGGGCGTGGATAAAACTGAACCTCTAAACGATTTGAGCTCGAGATTTCATTTCAACGGCTTTGGATTGGGCTAAACAAGGGCAAACATTGTTTTAACGCTGAAAACAACTTTTCTTTCTAATTAATAATTTTATTAGAGTTAGAAATTAATTTGTAACTGCAATTAATATGATTTTTTTTAAATTATTTTCAAAGTTAATAATTACCGTAATTTTTTTAATGGAAAAATCAAAATAACTAACTAAACGAATGATTTTAACGACTTCATTCAAACTACATTCGATAAATGGTAATCATAGGCTTGAATACATAAAATTTCATTGAGCTAGTACCTTTGGTTGAAAATGAGTAGCTTCTAATTGGAAATAGAATCAGCGACTGCCTGCCAATGGAATTCGGCAGGGCGGTGCTGAGGGAGGTGCTTAAACAACTTTTGTTACTTTTTGGAACAATAAGGGTGGAGTTATGGGCGTTTAAAGATTGTAGGCAGGACTAAAACTAACCTCTGAACGATTTAAACTAGAGATTTCATTTCAACGGCTTTGGATTGGGCTAAAAAACACCAAGACACTAAAAACGACTTTTCATTTTAATTTATATTTTTATTAAACTGAGAAATTGATTAGCAACTACAATAGAAATCTTTTTTCTTTATTATTATTATTATCAAACGAAAATTATCATTATAATATATAATTTAATTGAAAATTCCAAATAAAATAAACAAACTACTAATGTTACAGTGTATCAAAAGCAACAAGCATACTTTTTATCATTACATTTATTTATTATTAAACCTAAATACTGATAATTGATAAAAACAAATGAACATAGACATGAAAGAACATTGAAAAAAAAAATGAAAACTAAAACTAATTATTACATTATTAATTGCCACTGGCGGCCTGTCGTAACAGAATATAAATCTTTTCCTTGATCCAATCCTTGTTGTATGGAGCATAAGTATTCGTCGATTTCTGATAGACCAGACAGCTCAGATCGGACATTTGATCCACGAAATCAAACAGCTGAGAGATATCGTAGGTGATGGTTGGCGTATTTGGATTGCGACTCTTCAAATGCTCCTCGTAAATCTTACACACACCTTCCATGCACTCGTTTATCGATTCGTAGTCGGAATAGGTTCGTGTGGCTGGATTTGCACCAGGTTGTACTAACAGAATGGTATGCGACTGAAACAATTCAGCAAATTCCATCGAATTGCCCAGGTTTAATATCAAATTTTATACTTTAAAGTGTACTCACCATTGTCAAATAATAATTAATGTGGTTTTCCCGGGGAAATTTGCTGTATTTTTCGTGTTAAAACTGATTGCAATTTATTAAAGCACAAGAAGCGTTGTTGTTTTTAAGGTTAGAAGGTTAGAATAGATGCATTTTTTTTCGGGAAATTACAGAAATCTGCAGTGAAATTTGATAAATTTTCAATGCTTTTTGCAATTTTTTATTAATTAAACAAATAATATAAACATTAAAAGTTGTTATTCAATTAAATACTTGTTTTTCAATAATAATAACTTAAAAAAAACAATCAATGTTAACATTAATATTTCTATATATTTTGATTTATTTATTCATTTCTGTTTATATTTAGCAATATTTAATTAATTAATACAATATAATATAATGATTCTAATAAATTTGTGGTTGATAATGATATGTTACAATAATTATATTAATACAATAAATAAAATAAAATTTTCTCCGCATTTTGATCCATCTTTTCCATTTTTTTTTACAGCAAAAAAAAAAAATTAACATTAGTAATATTTGCTTAACTAATTGTTTATCTAATAATTTATGCAAATATATCAACAAAGCAACTATATAAACAATTAACTCTCAATTTCTTTGCTCAAATTTTCCTTTTTTATCCTTTCATTACGAAAAAATGAAAGAAAAACCAAAGAAAACAGAACTATTTCCGTATTGTATAGCATAATAATGTACAGTAGCCGATAGTCTCATAATAATACATAATGTACGCTTCATTAATTGGTATATAATATATAATTAATTAAACTAGTTATATATTTACAGTTCCGCTATAAAAAAAAAAAAACAAACAAAAAACAAAAAACAACTAAATTTATTTGGTTTATTTGGTTCATCGCTTTCCTTTCCTTCGCTTCCTTCTTTTTTTGTTTCTTTGCTTCAGTTTTCAGTTCTTTTTAAATTTATTGGAAGACTTATCTTCAGTTTTTTTAACTTTAATTAGTATTTTTCCTTTAAATTTTAATAGAAAAACAATCTAATTTTAAATTTGGCGCCAAAAACTAATCTTTTGGAAATGCCATGGCGTCACAGGTAGCTTGTCATTGCAGTGACATCCTAACCTATAAACTACTTCACCACTATATAGCTACCAATAAATGACGTCACGGACTTTTTAAGTATTTCGTTTTTTTTTTTCGAGAGAAAACAAAAATAAGAAAATTCGCCCAATGGAAAAACCGAAACAAAAACATTAAACGTTTTCCTCGGGTGGCAGCTGATTATTGACGCAAAACGTCAGCGAAAACGTCCGGCAAATTGTCGAAGCGTACCCTCAGGCCGTTACCGTCGTCGTCGTCTTCGGACCATTCGTCAGAGTGCCGTTTGCGGTGGCCGTTGTTGCAGCGGTCGAAGAATTGGTGGCATCTCTGCCGGCAGTTTGGTGCGTTGCCAAAAATGTATTCACTGACTCATCCGAACTGTAACTGTAACCTTTCTTTAGTTTTCCTCTTCAATTTCTTTATAAAAGTAACCAAAAAAATAATTTTATAAAGAAAAAAAAAACAGCATAAAAACAGAGATTAAATTTAAAAAATATTAAAAGCCATTTTATAAAGAAAAAAAAATAATAAGTGAAATTAAATTAAAAAAGCATGAAAAAATGATGAAAGTTAAAAAAATTAAAAAAACCTGACCTGTCAGAATTGTCAGCGCTATCCTCGTCGACGTCATCGTCCTCATCATCGAGGTCACCTTGAATGGCCGACTGCAAGTCCTCGATGCGCTTCAAAGCTAACCTCAAATCGGTGCGCGCAGTTTGACACTCGGCCTCCAGCGTTTCGCACCGTTTCTCCAGCTCTTTGCGTCGCAACAGGGCTTCTCCTTCGCGCGTTAAAGCTCCATTATGTTCATCACGCAACTCCCTACATTAATTCACACAAGAACAACAAAAAAACAATATTTATAAATGTGAAATTGAATAACATAACCTTAAAACTGTCAAAATAACTGCTTTTCAAAACATAACCTTACTACTAAAAAATGAAAAAATGACAACTCACCTGACATTTCGCTGCAGTTTCCTTATAAGATCTTGCGCACTCTGCTCCTTGGCCCTTACGGCATTATAATCGCCGTGCAGTTTCTCCACCGTCTCCTTGAGGCGTCCAATCTGCACCTCCATCCTTCCCTTGGTGGTCTGCTCCAATTCCAGCTTGCTTTCCAGCTCCTTGACCTTCAATTCGCTGCGCTTCAGCAGCACATTGCTGCTGGCGCCGCCCAAACTCTCCGCGCTCTCCAACTTGGCGCTCAATTCGGCCAATTGCTCGGCCAACGAGTTCCTCTCGCTTTCCAAATCCGCCACCAGCGCCACCTGTTCCTGCAACGCCAACTGATCCAAACCCATCTGATGCACGGCCGCCTTGTACTTCTTCAGCACGTCCGACAACTCCTCCTCGTTCTCCTCGAGTTGCGCCTGCAAATCGTTGCGCTCCCTGTTCTGCGCATTGAGGCGTTCCTCCAGATCGCCGCGATGTTTTTGCGACTCCTCCAACGAGGACTGCACTTCGCTTAGCTCCGCCTCCAGCGTTTGCTTGGCCTTCTGCGCTACCGCGCGTGCGCACTCCAGATCCTCGATCTGATTCTTCAGCTGTCTTATCAGACTCTTGCCCACGTGGTCCGTCTTGTGGCGCTCCAGTTGCAGCTGCGCATCCCGCAGCAACGCCTTCGTTTTCTTGAGGTCGCGCTTCAGTCTGGCCACCTGCGCCTCGTCGCTCATCTTATCGCTGCGCTCCTGTTCGATGGCGCTGATCAGTCGCCGCTCCAATTCGTGGCGCTCGCGCGACACGTGCGTGCGCTCCTCGTGCTCGCTCTCCAACTGCATCTCCAGCCCTTTCAATTTCTTCTGCATCTGCGCCCTCACCTCTTCCAATTCCTCCTCGTGGCTCTGCGCCTCCTTCTTGCACTGCTTACGCAGCTGTTCCAATTGCATCTCCAGCTTTAGCTTGGCCTGCTCGAGCAGTTGCACTTGGCCGGCCATCTCGTCCAGCTCTTCTTCTTGATCCTTGAGGCGTTTCTCGGACTCCATCTTGTGTCTGCGCAGCGAAGCAATCTCCTCCTCCGTTTTCCCCCCATAGGCCAACTCATCCAAATCGCGCTGCACGCGCTGCAACTGCTCCTCCTTGCTCTCCAAATCCATCCGCAGGTCGTCCACTTGCGCGTCCAATGTGTACTTCTCCGCCGATAACATTTCCCGTTCGCGACACGCCCGCTCTTTTGCCAATCGCTCCTGGCGCAACTCGTCCTGCAGCTGCTGCGCCTCCGCATCGAAGCGCCGCTGCTTCTTCTCCAGTAAATTATTGCGAGCCGTCTGCTCTTCAAGCGAATGCCGCAAATCCGCCGACTCGCCGTTCAGTTTCTGCACTTTGCGCTTCCACTGAGCCACTATCTGACGTTGCTCCTCTACTTCTTCGTAAGCATCCATCAGCTGTCAATTTATTAAATTTTTTTGTGCTTTAAAATTTTAAACTAACATAACCTAATCGAAACCAAAATGTCAATCAAAAAAAATTTGACAGGTTATTGACACGATCAACAAATCAACATAACCTGCAAAAATATGAAAAAAAGAAAAAAAAAGCACAGACCTTTTTCTCAAGTTGTTTCTTCAAGGCAACCAACTGTTCCAAATCATCTTCGTGTTGCTGCTGCATGCGCCGCTTGGTGAACTCCAGTTCGCGCAGAGTGCGCTCGTAACGCACTTTGAACTTCCCGCCGTCAGAGGTCACGTCCTCCTCGTAGGAGGAAACGTCATCGTCGTGGAGGAGGCCGCCGTTCAGATCGGACTTGGCATATAACAGTTCCATTTCGAGGCGTTCGCTAGAGCGCTGCAGCTCTTTGTTGCGCTCCAAAACCTGCGCCAGCTCCTGTTCCATCTTTACGCGCTCCGTCGTCTCGGCATCTAGACGCTCGGCCGTTAGGGCAGCATTGGAATGTTCCTCCGACAGGTCCACCGTCATTTCGCTTAACTGCAACCAACAATACATTTCATGTTTACCCAACCTAACTTTATCATTCAACAGTGAAACAAACATAATTTATTAGTAACCTAACCAATAAAACATTTGACAAGACCTAACCTAAAATATTATACAAAGAGTAGCCTATTAAAACTTTTGACATAACCTAAAAATAATAATGGCAATTATTTTAGTATAAAAAAAAAAGAAAGAATGGAAACCTCATCGATATCAGCTTCGGTTCTACTCAGCGAACTCCTATCGTACTTGAAGCCCTTGATCAGTATGTTATTGTAGCTCTTCGAGCGTTTCTGTCCGTAGCAAGAACTCTCTGCATAGCTGCCGCCCCTTTTGCCGCCGCCCCCCATACAAGACCACTCCTGTGATACGTGATCGGTCCTCTCCAAGAACTCGTTGATTTTGCGCGACAAGTAGCTTGAGGAGGTGCATTTATCGCGATGCGCCGGCACTGGCTGCACGTACGGACGCACATAACCTCCTCCGTCAGTGGAGCAACCTCTACCGCCACCGACATTGCTCAAACTAAAAGATAGATTAGCGTCCAAAACCAATGAGCAATCGCTCAAATAGTCTTCATCATCTGGTGGTAGTGGTAATCCCTTGGACTTGGACGCATTGCCTTGAAGGTTATGATAGGTTAGGTCGGGTGGTTGATAATGTTGCTGGGGGTAGAAGCGACGCGGTAGCACTGATTTTGAAGGTGGTGGTTCGCTGCTTAAACGCGAAAACAGATACGGATTGTACTGATGGTGATGGTTGTGGTTATGGTGGTGATGATTGCGATAAGAGCGGTCCATTTGGTCCGCGCACTAAATGCCAACTGCTCCTTCCGAACCAACCGATCGAAAACGTCAATTTTAAAAATACTAACAGAGTGTTCAGTAAATAGCTAGCAAGCAAGCGGTTTAATGTATCTTCGCCTCTCTGTGCACATTATATAATACTATGTAATTTAAGCGCCGCAGATAAATAAAATCAAGCGTTTATTGAGAGTGGAAAAGAAGTAGAGGGAGAAGAGGGAGTATAAAAATAACCGACGATTCGCATTAGGTTAAGACAAGCGAAGCAAAGTGTTTGAAGTTTAAAAATAGAGGGAAAACGGGACACAGCGCAGTGCAGTCACACAGCACAGAGCACTGTTCTGCATTCGATTTCGTATTTTTAAATCGGTGGAAATCTAAATTTACCACTCCACATGGTGCAGTTTCAGCGTTTTTCTGTTGCTTTTCGCAACTTTCCTTAAGGTTTTCCTCGGTTTTTCGGCGATTTTGTTGGTTATGTTCAATATGTCAATGACTCTTTTTAGAGGTTAGGTTATTTGTAAGCTACTCTTTGCATCTTGTGATTTCAAATATCAAAGTTAGGTTAGGTTTTCATCGTTTCCTTGATTTAAGAAGTAATTAATTTGTTATAGCGCTTTTATTTGTTTTGCGCAATGGTTTTTGAGGTTTTTCGCTGATTTTGTAGGTTATTTTTAATATTTCATTGACTCTTTTTAGAGGTTAGGTTATTTGTAAGCTACTTTTTGCATCTTGTTGATTTCAGATATTCAGATAGTGTAAAGTTATTAGCTTTTATGTTTTAACTTTAGAGGTTAGGTTATTTTTAAGCTACTTTCCGCGTCTAGTAGCTATCCGATAGCTGTCAGATTAAAAAGTTAGGTTATGTTTTCTCTGTTTTTGTTGATTTCGAAATTATTTTTATTTTATAAAAGTAGCTATTGATTTAATTATTGAAAAATATTTCTTGTGAAGATTTTTGTTTTTCATTCATCAAAATGAGAAAATTTAGCAAATGAGAAAAAATGAAAGTTTAAAAATTAATTGCAATGAACAAAAAATAAAAAATAAAAATATTAAAATTAAACAATAAATTAAATTAAAAATAACATTTTGCTTAATCAAAAAATATTCATCAGCAATCAATATAGAAAGGAAAAATGAAATTAATTAATTAATTTGACACATTTAAAAATTAGAAACAAAACAAATAAAAATAATAAGATGGAAAACTTTGTCTTACCAATAAAACTAAAGAATTCTGCTCTTCACTTAGCATATTTTCTTTTAGTTTTAATATATTCTTTCAATTTCAAAGTAGTTCTTTTTTTTTTAATTAAAATCATTAAACTGAAAGATTACTTTTTTTTTGATGCTTTAAACTTTAAATCAATGTCAATTTGAAAAAAAAATCATTTGCTTTTGTTTTTCCATAGTAGTCTTGCTTTCTTTCCCTTTTTAATTTCTTTAACAAATAAATGAAAAATTAATTTCATTAAAAAATAAATTAGTAATAAATTTAATATACAGGGCAATCCGAAACCACTTAAAGCTTTAGCTTTAACATAACCTCAATTTTTTTTTTTTGAAATTTTTCTTCAACAATTGAAAAACTGTAAAAACTGCAAATAAAAGCAGCCCAAGGAGAGAATTAATTCTTACCTTAGATTCTAATTTATGATTCTCGTGTTTGAGCAATGTGCGTTCCGCTTCCACTTTCTCCAGTCGCGTCTTCAGCGCTTCCAATTCGTCGGTCTTGGCACGCAGTTCCTCCTCGGTGCGGTGGACGTTGAGGAGCGGCGTCACGCGCACCAAGAGCCGCCACCACGGCCAGTCGCGGACGCTCATAAACTTGCGCACGTTTCGCTGTATGCAGCGCACCGCCACCTCTTCCAGCTTCCTCTTGGCCAACCGCCTCCGCGCGAGGAATCCGCGGCAGTGCGCCTGCAAGTGGACGACCACGCCGGCCAGACGTTCGTCTCGCTGCGATTCCATCGACGAGAGAAGGCCCGCTTTGAAGAACACCTGCGAATAATGAAAAACAATTGATTTTTGGCTAGTTTGGTTGCATAAGCACTTTGAGCAAGTGTCAATTGTCATTTTAGCACACGCAAATGTCAGTTCACTTGATGTAATTACTTTGAATGGAAATTTTGGGAAAAGTATCCGGTGGATTTTTACCAAATAAAGGGTATTCGATGGGGAAATTAATTGGCTTTCTGGTGAAAATTTAACGGATTCTGTAGCTTTCCTACTTTGGATGCAGTGGACAAAGAAATTTTTTCTTGTAAAATAAATGTTAAATTTCACGAAAAAGGTAATTTTTCAAGAGTCATTGCAAGGAAAGTTATTTATCAATTTTCTTCAAATAAACTTTATTCGATAGGTTAGTTAATTGGCTTTCTGGTGATAATTAAAATTATTGTGTAGCATTTATATTTTTTGAATCAATAGCTAAAACAAATGTTCTTTTTAATAAATGATAAATTTCACAAAAAAAGTCAATTTTTAAATGTTCATTGCAAGGAAAGCTTTTTATCAATTTCCACCAAATAAACTTTATTGACTAGGTTAATTAATTGGCTTTCTAATTATAATTAAAATTAATTTGTAGCTTTTATACTTTTGAAACAAAAGCTAAAGAAGTTTTTTCTTGTAAAATAAATGTTAAATTTCACGAAAAAGGTAATTTTTAAAGAGTCATTGCAAGGAAAGTTTTTTATCAATTTCCACCAAATAAACTTTATTCGATAGGATAATTAATTGGCTTTCTGGTGATAATTAAAATTATTGTGTAGCATTTATATTTTGGAAACAATAGCAAAAGAAGTTTTTTCTTGCAAAATAAATGTCAAATTTCACGAAAAAGGTAATTTTCAAAGAGTCATTGCAAGGAAAGTTTTTCAATAGCTTAATTAATTGGCTTTCTGGTGATAATTTAAATTAATCTGTACCATTTATACTTTGGTAACAGCAAAGGAAACTTTCTTACATGTCAAAAACCAATGCTAAATTTTCCCCAAAAAAAAAAAAAAAACAAACAAAAAGTAACTTTCAAACGCTCAAAGCAAAGAAAGTTTTAAACAAATTGCCAAAAAAAAAAAAAACTTCATTAATCACTGCAATTAGAAATTAATAAGCTTTCCATTAACTTATCATATCTTTCATAAAAAAGTTAAATAAAAAATAAAATAAAAAAACAACCAAAAAAGTACTTTTTTATCGCTGATGACGGGCGAAGTTTCCGAAAAACTAACATGTCCAGAATCGTCCGAATCAACAGCCGCCGAATCTTCCGCCGTTTTCTTCCGCCCCGTCGTCACCATTTTCCGATTATTCGTTTGCTGTCTCTTAGCAGCAGGCACTTTGTTATAATTATTACAATCGGTACTTTGTATCGTTCGTAGATTTTGCACCGAAGCCGAAATGAACCGTTTGCCGTCATCTTTTCTCACGCAATCGAACTGCGCGACAATTGCACTGACTGCATTTGCTTTTTTTATTGGTATCCTACTGCTTTTACCATTGTTATTGTTATTGCCAACGAGACAATTACTATTAGTTGGAATTTTCGATGTCGATGAAGCTTTTTTCATGACACATTTAGATTCTAAAATTTTCGGCTTCTTTGCAGCAGCGCTAATGGTACTGGCAGTGTAATACTCGCTAAGAATATTATCGAAATTGCTTAAAGCCGTCTGTAATGCCATCTCTCCACTGGCTGGTTGTCTTTACAATTTGACAGGTGTCAAAAAAAAAATAATTTTCAGGTTATGTGAGGTTACAAAGCACCAATTTTATATTTTTAGATACTTTTCTTGTTTGATTCGCTTTTTATATTTAGAAGAAAAAAAAAACGGAAATTGGGTAACGATTCGCGAAACGGACAAACGAAGACTGCTTTATTGCTCTTCGATGGTCGACAGCTGAAGCGTATGCACGTCGAATGTTGAATTTAATCGATCAAAGGAAGAAGAAGTAGAAGAAGAAGTGGTGGTGGTGGTAGAATTAGAGGGAAAAGTCGGCGCTCCTTCTTCTTGAAAATAATTGTTTTCGCTCTCTTCGGCTCGCTTCTCTACATTCGGCTAATTCTTTCTTTTCTTTTCTTTTCTTTCTATTTCTTTTTCTTTCTATTTATTAGCAGCAACAGCAGCAAAAGCAGCAGCAACAGCAAAAGCAGTAATTTAACTGCAGAGAGTTGCGTTTTCTCTATTTATAGAGAGGTTTCAAGATTTTTCTTCTTTTTTAGTTCCTTATTTCTTTTTTGCTTTTTGACTGTTTATATGTATTGCCTTCTGTTTATTCTTTGCATAATCGCGATTTGTTTTTGTGTGGTTAAAAGTAGTAAAAGGAGGTTTTAAGGTTTTTGCAACTTGTTAGAATAGTTATAAAATCTACATAAACAATACAAATTTATTTAAAGTGAAATTTCAATTTTAAATTTTTTTTAAATTAAAAATTGGCGCCATATGTTTTGCAAATTAATTATATTATAAATTGTAAAAATATAAAGTATAAACTAAGAAAAAGATAGATGAAATTATTTTTAAAAAAAATTCAAAACTACAACAGAAGTAATTAAATTTTGAAAAAAAAAAATAATTAAAAACAATGAAATAAATAAAATAAAAGATAAAAAAATAAAAAAATAATTAAAATAGTGAAAAAATTAATAAAAAACAAAAACAAAGAGAGAGAGAGAGAGAGAGAGTGAAAAGAGAAAGAAGGATTTTTGTGTGTTTTGGTGTCACTCTAACAGTGCACAAATAATGCTAAAATAAAATCCCGCTAAGAGCTAAGTAATAAAGTAATAGGTAATAGCCAAGTTGTGTGTGCTGTTTCAACTAATTGATGAGCAACGAGCAACAAACAGTAAATAACAAACGTGTAATTATTGCTATGTAGTTACACCTTGTTTTTCTCTCTGTATACAGGAGCATTCAATTTTTTTTTTTTTTGTAAATAATTCAATTTTTTTGTAAATAAATTAATTTGATATTTTTCTTAATAAAAATCCAATCAAATTTAATTAAAAAAAAAAAAATAATAATAATAATTTAAAAATAAGTATTTTAAGTGTAGCCGTTGCTTTATCTGACAAATAGGTAATAAAGCCACATTTACACCCTGCCAATTAAATTAAAGAAAAATCAATGAAATATTTTTTTTTAACAGAAATAGAAAAAAAAATTATGAAGAAAAACAAATAAAATAAAAATTAAAATAAATAAGAAGGAAAACAAATAAAATTAAATTAAAAAAATTAATAAGAAGAAAACTAAAAAAAAAGGAAATAAAATAAAAATAAGAAAAAAATAAATACTAAATTTCACAAAAAGAGTCAAATTTTAAAAACTCATTGCAAAGAAAGTTTTTCATCAATTTCCTTCAAATAAATTTTATTTACTAGGTACATTAATTGGCTTTTTGATGATAAATTAGATTAATCTGTGCCATTTATACTTTGGTAACAGTAAAGGAAATTTTCTTTTGTCAAACAAATTTTTCTTAATAAAAATTCAATCAAATTAATACTATTTTTTTTTTAAATTAAAATCATAGTAAAAAATATACATTTTAAGTGTAAACGTTGCCTTATCTGATAAATAGCTAATAAAGCCACATTTACACCTTACAAATTAAAATAAAAAATAAAATTAGAAAAAAATTAAATAAATAAGAAGGAAAGCAAATAAAATAAATTAAAATAAAAATAAGAAAAAAAAATAAATAAATAAAAAGAAAATTAAAAAAATAAATAAGAAGAAAATGAAATAAAATTAAAAAAAATAAATAGAAAATCACAAATAGAAAAAAAAACTAAATTAAAGAAAAAAACAAAGTTATTAAATTAAAAATAAAATAAATAATAATAAATAAGAAGAAAAAGAAATTGAAAAACTTAAAAGGAATAAAATAGAAAAAAGATATTAATAAATCATTAGTATTACTTAAATTAAACTTAAAGAGCAGTTTCTATAGAAACGAAAATTAATTTCTTCTTTTATTGCCGCTAATAATATTGTAATATTGTAGCGAAGTTTCTTGGAAGTTATTAATGGACATTCAATGATTTCAATGCAAACCGGTTCCATTAATAACCGAAATAAATTTATAAATATGCTGAACAGTAATCGCTGTCTAGCTAGCTAGGTGGTACTATTATAGCCACCGGTGTTTTCTCAATTTCTTTTCCTAAACACTCAATAGAAAAAAAAAAGAAAAAGAATTCCACTTGATGCTAAAGATGTTCGTTAATTATTAGCGACGAGTATATTTATATTTTTATTTAATAGTAGTAGTAGTAGTTGTTGTTGTTGCAGTAATGTAGTTGCGGAGAAAGAAAGATATACGTGACAGACCGAATTTCTAATAAAAAAATCCAGTTTCGCTTTCTATTTTCTTCATCGTTTACTTATTTCTTCGATTAATTATTTCTAGTAATAGTTATTAGTATTTAGGTACTTTTTTTTCATTAAAAAAATAATAATATTAATTTAAGAAATTAAAATAAAAAAAGGAATTTCCTTGGGAATTTTAAATTATTTGTGGGGCAAAGTGTAAAGGGTGCTTTATTATCTATTTTATTCTAAGGGGTAGTTACACTGTTTACATTTTTTTGGCAAAGTTTATTTTGTTAATTTTTCTAATCTATGTCAATGATTTTTTGCAGTTATTTTTTTATTTTTATTTTTTTTTTTTACTTAAAATTTATTTAATTAATTAAAAATGAAAGTTTAATAAAGGCTTTATAGTAACTTTGAAGCATAATTAACACTGAATAAATTGTAAAAAAGTTTATTTAAATTTAGTTTCCTTTAGTTTTACGTTTTTATTTTAGTTTTTCTTTTTTGCATATTTTCCAAAGAATTCCAATTTAATTTGCAATAAATAATTATTTATAATTATTTAATTTTTAATTTAATTTTTACTTAAATTTTTTACGTTTAAGTTTATCGGGGGCTTTACAATTATAAAGCATATTTTAGACACTGTTAAAATTGCCGGAATTTATTTTAATTTATTTTTTAATTTCCCTTATTTATTTTTATTTTTTAGTTTTTCCTTTTGTTTACTTTCCTTCGCTATTAAAAATTAAGTTGCAATAAATAATTTGCTGCAACGATTATTTAATTTGCTTTTTCCATAAGAAATAAAATAAATGCTACTTAAAGTTTATCGCAGGCTTTATAAATATTAAATATATAGCACATTTTACACGGATGAAATTACCAAATTAAATTTTAATTACTTTCAAATCATTTTATAATTTTTTATTTTTATTTTTTAAACTTATTTTCCTATTGTTTAAATTTAATTTGCAATAAATAATTTATTTCAATGATTTCATTTGCTTGTTATTTAAAAAAAAAAATTATACTTGAAGTTTAACATCTGCTTTGTAAAATATAAAGTACACTATACACTGATTAAATTTACAAATTAATTTTTAATTATTTTTAAATTTACTTTATTTATTTCTTATTTTTTTTAGTTTTGCCTTTCAGTTGTTTTTTTTTTTTAATTTTTTTATTTTAAATTTATTTCAGTAAATAATTTGTTATGAATAAATTTAATTTTTAATTAAAAAAAAAAAGTAATAATAACTAAAAGTGTAACACATGCTTTATAAGCTTATAAAGCAGTAAAGCTACGTTTACACAGTCAACAAAATCACAGAAAAAAAAAACGAAAAACCAATTTTTTACTTATTAAAAAATATTTTAAAAAAATAAATAAATAAAACATAGAAAAACTAATTTTCAGTAAAAAATTTGTTGCAATGAATAAATTTAATTTTGAATTAAAAAAAAAAGTAATAATAACTAAA
>JASKGO010000570.1:0-40848 GCA_030556065.1 Holobus sp. GC000080
ATAAAACCTGGTTTTTGATGATAATAATAATTTCTTTTGTTAAACTAGAATGATAAAAGTTGCGCTTTAATTAATAATAGCATAATTTCGGAAAACATCTTTACAAAAATATACCATAATTATAGATATTAAATTTGTTTTATCCGTTTTATCTAAAAAAAAAAAAAAAATATTGTAAATTAGCAAACATTTTTTAAACAATATTTTTTTCTTTAATGTTTCATTCTAAGAAAAAAATAATTTTTGTTTCGTTTTTTAGCATAACACAAAAAATAACTATTACTTAATAAATATCTTATCATTTTATCCTATAATTTTATGTTGTTTACCCACTATAAGCGAAAGCTCACTTTGTTTTTATTTCAGTACAAAATGAGAGCTTTCCGCTCTATCTCCTAAACTACTCTACATATTTCAACAGAAATTCCAAATAATTTATTAACAATAATCACGCCAAATCTGTACATTTAAAAAGCAACTTCAAAAATTTGAAAATCCTAAAATTTTTAAGATTAAAAACAGCAAACCGCTTGAATTCGTATAAAAGCACCATATGCAAATTGTTTGTTTTAAATACGCTGGGAGTTTTTATCGAACGGAAATTAAGTTAATAGATAGACCCTTCGGCAATTACCCTAGATCTTAAACAAACAGCCCTTGTTTACAAAGGGCGGCACGGTTTTACTCTCTAAACGCAAGAACAACAAAAAAAATAAAATAACAGGGTGCACATTTCCATCAAACAATATTGGCAGCAGTAGCAGCAGCGGCGGCGGCAGCAGCTTAAAGGCGACAACACACGCGTGTGCTCGTATATTATTTGAACACTTGGTCGGGGAAGAAGTAAATAATTTTCAGTCCCAACATAGGAGGCTAGATATTGTTGGCACTGAAAATTATTTGCATGCAATTTGAATAACACGCAAAGCGGTGTTGTTGCTCCAGCACGCACACCTTTAAGCCGCGGCTAGTTAAATTCTCTATAGTCTATACTGCCTCAGCTACCACTCTCTGTGTATAATTTGCGAGTATAGGTGTTCATTATATGCACATACATTTAATAATAAATCTTTGATATGTGTTCTGTACGACATACAAATGCACAGTTATTATACAAAGAGCTTTAATGGAATAGAGAAAGCGATAGAATTGGCTTATCATGCGCTTAGGGATAATGGGGAAAAATATGTGCGAGTCAACGACATGAAACAACGCAATTAGAATCAGTTATTGCCCGAGTGACACGTACTGATTATCGAACTGCGAGCATTTTAGACTTTTGCTTTCGTTTTTCCTTTCGCGGCGAGAGTGTCGGTTGTGTGGGTGCGCGCGTTCGAATTAATTGCGGAATTCATCAATTTGACACGCGAAATGTGTTGCTTTTAAAGGATTTCTCGTTTTTTTTTTCTCGATTTCCGTGAGTTTTCTGTCCGGAGATATGTTTTTCATCAGGCATGTTCCGCAGATTTCGTTCTACGATAATTGAGAATCGCATTTTTCTGCTGAATTATATCTATTTTCTTTATTTTTTATGCCATTTTTAACAACTTCTAAACTGTTACTAATCTAAACTGTTATTTGTCATTTTAAATAGTAAAAAGAATAATAAAAGTATTACCAATTCGATGAATAAGTTATAAACTATTGTTCATGCGCAGTGAGCGCAAAATTCTATCTAAATAAGTGTCCATTGTTATTTTAAAAGCAAAATGACTTGATAATGAAAAATCAATTTTTACATACGTTTTTATTACAATTAATAATCTACTTTCCACCCCTATACTTATAATAATATTAACTGAAAAGCATTATTATATGGTAAAAAAGTGAGAAAAAATTCAGTTCATTTATAATTTGAGCTTTAAAAAAAGAAAAAACAAAAGCAACTTGACCTATTTAATTTAAAATGACAAACAATACTAATAATAAATTGGTTGACGAAAGCTGTTGTAAACTTTTAATAAACTTTGCCTTGGTCGGGTTTTAATTGCTGCTTTAGTTAGTTGCTCGGACCATTAAAATCCCTTCGAGTTCCAGCTGTGTATAACGTGCTTATGTAACTCATGTATACCGCTGTACATAAGAACAGATATATCTGCATGCTGGAAGAAGGTCCAGGCCAGTATAGCGTCGGATTTAAATAGTGAAATGTAGTGAAATAGGGGAAATCTGAAAACTAGCATTCCGCAATAGAGGTAGTAGGTAGGAGTGGCGTGTGTGTGTGCATGCGACTGAAAACAGTATTTTGAGGTTCGCCGAGCGAAACCGAATCCCGAATGTTATTTTACAAGTCAAATACTCGCAGTTACATTAAACTCTGACATCCCCTTTTCGTAATTCCGTATTCTACAACCTGCAGTGTTAGTCCGGCTGTATCTTCTCTCCATGCATGTGTCTCTTCTTCCTTCTGCGCGGCGTGGCGCTCCTCCGATGTCGGTTTGCACAATAAAACTGCGCCTTATTTAGTTACAACATCGCCGTTTACGGCCCTCTGTGTTTCCGCCATAGCTCTCTGTACAAGACGATTAAAACGTTAATTTTATTGTAAACAAGATAAAGCTTCGCGCCAGTATTTTCCGCGCGAGAATTTTCATTTCCCTAATTGTATCAAAGTATATTTTTAATGGTGCATTTAATGGGCCAAGTTGGGAATTTGCATTCGTTTTGTTGTCTGGCTATACGTTTTATTATTGCGGGTCCGATGAATTATTCATTGCGTTCGCAAATATGCCAAAGCGTTTTTACAACCGATGCTTAATTATTGATAATTTTTTCATTTATTTTTTATTTGCATTCTTTTTGGCTTTGATAAGTTAAATGGGCTTTTAAAGAGAAATTTGCAAATTTTCACTAATGAAATATTAATACATTTACATAAAATGTTTACATTTTACTAAGTAATTCGGTTTATCTTCGTTAAATGCCGGGAAACTTTTTTTTTAAATCTTGTAATTTTAAACTTAATGATTATTATACTGAATCAATTATTTGCGAATTGAAATTTCGGTTTCCTATTGTATTTTTTAATTTTCATTCAAAAACAAGAAATTATTTAAGGTATTTTTTTTATATATAAAAAAAGTAATGCGATTCTACAAAGTACAAAAGCCAACAAAAACAAAAGAGAAAAAACAATAAAATTTACTTAAAGACTAACTGATTTAAATGCGAAGAACAACAGCGACAAATCCCGCCAGGAAAACGGAAGGGAAAAAAACGGTCTCCAATTAAGTTTTAAAGCAATAAAGCGAGTCCGAGTCCAATAATAAAAAGATTTATTATTCGCAGTATATTTATCGTCCCAGTTTACAAGAATAAAGGATTGTAGTAGCGCAGCACAGAGCAACATCTTCGATGTACGTATATAGCGCGGCAGTCTGCTAGAAAATGGCTGGAATCAATTTCGAATAGAGTAACAAGCAAGAGGAACGTCTCCCGACTACAATTCAGGATTTTCCCAAATGCATCCGACTGGCATAAGCATTCGCGTTTGACGTTTATTTCTAGTTTGATTGCGTCTTTCATTGCTCCCGACAACATCACATGTACCGGCGAAGCCGAAAAAGGATATACTACACACATCCTGCCGCATAAATCGATAGCGTCGTAAATTCCTTAAGCTATCCATTTACACGAGCCGTGCGAGAGTATTGACTGCCATTTAATATTGTCCCTTTTCTCGGGAATTACGCAATGATTTTGTTTCTCGGGATATACGCGCGCCGCGTGAAGAAGCTCGCACGGAGAGATCCTGATTGCAGGATATAGTTTCATCCTTGGCCCGATCCATTTTTGGCAAGCGGCCAAGCAACAAACACATCCGCGCCTCCTGTGACCCTCGTACTTGAACCCTCGGCGCACACAAACACCCACGCGCACAGTACGTACACGGACTTGAGACTTGAAGAAAGTTAATGTCGCTTTGCACTCACACACAAAAACTTTCTCTCGAACCCATTTCTAACCTACTTTAGTTCGGGTCCCGGATTACAAAATTTATGATACTGCTAGCTTTGAATGTACGCGGGTAATATTAGAACGGACCATTATCGACATGCAACCCAAATCCGCGATCGATTCACTCGGAGATATTGTTATTTAGAGTGGAAAGCGCAAAAATTAAGGGTGGAGGCGGTGGATGGGGGGTTTCTGCGGGTCGCTGGCGAAGATTTAGTGCGTGTTGCCCGTGCGGTAAATGTGAAGCACGTTGCACATATGTAAGCGAGGGCAATAAATAAAGAGATTTGCACTTAATGTGAGCATTAGGAAAAGCGAGGAAACACTACTATTGCGGAACTCGTCATTGCTGCGGCCGCCCCCGATATAATAAGCTTTAAGTTGGGTGCGAGAACGTACATGGAAATCCGCTCAAAAACTCTAATGCGCTTCATGAACAAAAAATCGCCGATCGTAGATCTAAGTTTGCGCGATTCTCTCCGATGCTCCGTGTGCGCTGCGAAAAGGGCGCCTGCTAAGTTCAGATTGAGACAATATTGTTTTTAGTCTAAGACCTGGCTTTAAGATATGTGTATGTCGTATACTGTGTTCCTTCCAGGCAACAGTTGACAGATATTGTTTTATAAACTTGCGATGTTTTTCATTTTCTTTTGTGTTTATTGCTGGTGTAGTCCTTTTATACTTTGTGTTTGCTTTCTTTTCTATTCTATTCTATTCTATTGAATAAAGTTAATATGTTTTTGGAAATTACGTTCTTAAATTGGGAGATTTGTTATACAAGTTCTCACTAATACTCGGTACTTCTAATATCTGTTTGCGACTTGTAGTTGTGTATTAAGTATGTTGCAAAGTTGTTGTGTTTATAAGTATCCTTTGAGGCAGAAATTTTCTCATCAAGGAACTAATATTAGGTACGATGCATTAACTAAATGATGGGGAAACACAACATTACAAAATACAGGATTTATGTTAGTTGCAACTTAAAAGCAGTTTCAGTTGCATTACCAGGAAATTTTACAAGTAGTAATTTTTGCTGAATTGATTTTCCCAAAAACTTTTCAGAGGAAACTATTTTTAAATAATAATAATAAGTCACATTAGCTTTTATGGTCATAAAGAATAATGTCTATCACATACTTCAAACAATTTTTAAACGAAAACATATTTAAAATCCATTAAAGTTTAATGAATAAATTTATTATTAATTAAATTAAATTTCCAATTTGCCGTAATAGGTAAACCTATTACAAAGAAACTGTAAAAGTTTAAAGGACTTGACTTTTTCCGATTACTTTTCATAAAAACAAAAGAAAGACTAATAAATTATAAATGCCCGGCGCTTTCATATTTATAAATATATAATATGCGCCTCTATCTCATCATGCCCTTTGAGTTTGAGTCGGCCAGGCGAACCTTTTTGGTAATTTACGACATATATCCAAAGCTCATAGTTTAAACAAGCCTTCGTTCGCAAATCTGATTACCGACGAAGCAGCTATCAAGATTTCCCGGTCGATTTATACTTGACCAATGTTATCCAATAAAGACATGTCACGTAACGGACGTTCCGAACGTGCCCTTTCACACTGCCTACTTGGGCCTCAAGTTTTTCGCCGGTCGCCACGGTTCCGACCATTTCGCATGCGAAGCAAAAACGAAAAAAAAAAAAATAATGCCCCTATCTATAATTCAAGCCTACACTACAACAATACCGCAGACCAAATATAGGGCCCATGTAGGAAATTATTCCTCCGATTCTGGAGGCTTGCGACCGGCAAAATTGCTGCCGAAAGCAAACGCAAACACGCAAAACCACAAAAAAGAATCTTATAATTTAATGAAAACATATTTGGTTTTATTTTTTTTTTCTATTCCGTTTTTTTTTTTGGGTTTGCTTAGGAAATTTGTTAAAATAAATTGTTTTAGGGTAAATGTTATTGAGTAATTTAATAAATTAGTAATGGCTTAACAATGTCTAATATTTGCTAAGTAGATTTAGCAGTACAGCTGTTTACTGGCTTAGATAAACCGCCCCTGAATAGGAGGCTCATAGGTACACATGGCCGATGTGTAAATAATATATCTGATACATGGTTAGTTAACTCAATGTCTTCGTGTAAAGATAATATGACTTAATTAGACTGCTGTTTGGTTTATTATACATCGTTATTATCTTATTGTGTTTGTTATCTTGGTTATTTTGATAGCAGTGAAAGCTGTTTGAAATTGCAAATGATAATAATTTACTTTGTACCTGAATCTGCAATAAAACATTATCTACTTGTTACATAAATTGAAACAATGATTTCTACAATATTAATTATTAGAAAAAAAAATTGTAAAATCAATTTTGTAGCGAAAAAATCGGATTTTAAACCATAAATTTAATGGTGATGTGAAGGCTCCGGGCAAACAAATTATTAAAATTTCCTGTGATAGGAAGACATATTAATAAAAATACAAGATGTCGACACTGAATTATTTAATTCGTTTTTATTTGTGAACAATAAATAACACGAAATAAATTGTGGAATAATGTTTTGTTTTAAAAACGGTTTTTTTATAATAAATAAATGGCTTTTTTTATTCAGAACGAAATACTGAAAATGATGTAAAGTAAGTTTTAAATGTAAAAAATAAAAAATATATTTAAATGCATCGAAAAATAAAATTTTAAGCAAAATAATTTTAAAAGGTTATGCGATATGTAGGCACCTGGCAAACTCTGCAATGAAAAAAAAAACAAATAAATAATGTTTTCTGTAACCGCGTAACATTTAAATAAACAATTTTATGTTTAAAAACGGTTTTTAAATAAATAAACCGCAATTCTACAAAACACGATACGATACGAATGCTGATAAATAAATTGCAAATGTAAAAACCGTTTTAATGTAATATCCCCAAAAGGATTATTGTAAAACGGGTTAGCATGAAATTTATGAAAACAGCCGGCAGAAACCTGCGCCGAGCAATATTCATAATATTTAACCGAAAAGTAGGGAAAAACGCGCCCTTATAGCAATTGTTTCGGATTTCGCCTTTACCGTTCAAAGGGGCACCGCAAAAAGAGGACAAAAAGAACCGACAGGAATATAAACCCCCGTTTTATACGCACACCTACAGCTGTACATCTATTTCGTCAAGTATTGTGAAACTTTCCTGAATTCGTTCAGCAGTAAAATATTTACAGCAGTAATAGCGTCTTGCGGTTTCTAGCAGCACCGAAAGAAAACAACCAAACTGATAAAACTATTTGTGGAAGTTGCGCTTTACTCGGGCACCCATTCTTCCTATATACATACTTTCTTTCGTTTGTTGAATGATATCTTTGAATTTAAAATGCACAATTCTTTATGTACTTTTCTTTGAAGGTACTGGTTTTTCCCTGCTCTACTTGTGTTTGTGCGAATATGTAGAGGTGGATATAGAATGTGGTTGGATGCTGGGAAAGCCTACAAAGGGCCTTATTTTAAATTCGCCAATTTAGCAAGGAATTTTATTGGTGTCTCTTCGTGTGGCGCCATTAATCTTTTCAAATAAATGGCTTTTTCTGTTAAATTTCATGCAGGATCACGCGCACGTCCTTTATGTCTGCTCAAATTTTATTACAATTGTTGCGAATTTTTAACGAATGCTTTCTAACTTTTTTTTGGTTTGGTTTTGATCATAAATTTTTGCTGTAAAATATTTATGTTTGCTCGTAATATATTTTTCCCTTCTTTAAATATAAATTTATTTACTGGAAAATATTTCTAAAGGTCGCTATTAGTAAAAATTGTCCTTGTAATTTTAAATTTAGGAAATGATTCTTTCTTTTTTTTTTAATTTTCTTTTATATTATTATTTTTTATTATTATTAACTTCATTCCCATTTTTTTTAAATTAATTTTCTCATTTGTACCGACAAAAACAAAGAAAAAAAAAACTTTTTTTTATCTCTAATTGATTTTAACTTCGTAAAGTAGAGCTCAGATATCAGAGAAAAAAGATAATTAAACTGTATTGTGATACTTATAAATAATTGTTTTACAAGTCAAATATAGGTCTATTATCAGATCTGTGCTATATTTTTTAAACATTTTTCATTACACTTCTTTGAATTCAGCTTTTCCTCACATTTATTGTCACTGCATGATTCACAGATCTAACTTCCAACGAAAATTTATTAATTGTATTTAACGTCACCAACCAACATTGCATTTTACATTCACTTTCTTTCAATTACATAAAACCGAAATTTCTTCTCTGACTTTTGGATATTAGTTCATCATATCCATATTAAAATTAATTAAAATTATTGATTGACTTTTTTGCATCTTGTCTTGAGGAACTAAGAACTATCAGTTCATGTACCTCTTATAAACTTAGGATTTAATACTCGGATTTAATATTTAATTAAAAACTTGAAAATTTGAGAACAAAATAATTTTTATACGTCAAATAATTATAGAAAAAAAAAGAAGACTAAGTGAAATATTTGATCAGCTCTTCGTTTAAATTATTAAAGAAAAGGCAGAACAATTTTCCAGTGAGTGCTATATATGCACCCAGTATAAAGTAAACGAGCATAGACTGGAATCCCACACCATGTATACGAAATGAGAAAATAATAATAATAAATAGAAATCGACTGTTCGAGAGCTCTTTAGATTCAATTAAGGGAAATTCAATTTTCCTCTTTTAGTTGAACGCAAATTGCGAAAATACTCATAGTCTCTTGCTCTTTCCCATACCCCTTGCGCGCATTTCCGCCCATTTTCTCTCCTCCCTCTTTTCCACCACTTTCCCACTAATAATAATCAAAGAGCGCATTTTTTCTTTTCGTATGAATAAATAAATGTATTGCGGCGGCGATGAAAATTCAGTTGGGCAACGCGCGCAAAGTGTATGATGAAGTTCGCCGAATAACATAGCGAACGCAAGCAAACCCAAGAGATAGAGAAAGAGAGGGAGATAGTGAGGAATGTAGGAAGTAAGATGAATTAAGATGAAGCGGCGCAGATAAACGGTCGGAGAAACAATGTGATAAATGATGATGATGCTGGTGGCTGCTGCTCGAAACAGACAACCAAATGACGTTGCACACTCATATTATTATTAGAAGAGAGAATGTCGTCGAGATAAACAGATTCAATTGTGAACCAGAAACGTTGTTATACATATACGGACGGACTTGCTTCGTTGCTGCTGGTTTGCTAACTTATGATTCTGCATATTATATAAATGTCATCTGAATAGAGAGATGTATGTACATTTTGTACGCGCAGTGTCTTCTCTTTCTGTTTTGCGCTGCGAGAAGAGATGCACGACGAAGAACGGCATCTCGGGTGATCTCATGCATGCTGGCCTGCTACGTTTTGATATTAATTCATCTGTAAGATTCATTTCGTAATTGTTATTAGTATAAAGGACTAAACGATCAAAGGACAGTTTCTGGATGGTGGTGTGCGTTACCTCGAAATAATTAATTACCCATTATTGTAATTAATTAATATTTCATTTTTTTACTTAGATACATTTCTTAATCATGTAGCTGCTGCATATTGAATACAAATTTCGTAATTTTATTTACATTTGCAAACTTTTAAAAAACTTTGATAACTTTATAATAAAAATTCGGGCAAACCAAATACAATTATCCTTCTGTTTAGTTTAGACAAACATTTGCATAACTTATTTTTCTGCGAGAGAAAAAAAGAAGAGGAAAAAAAATAAAACCGGAGTTGCTAAAATTGAGGAAAGTTGCGGAAACGAAATAAGGAAAATCAACTGCGAACGCACATGCGGAAATATGCGAAGCAGTAAAATATCAGCCGGCATAGCGTACGAGCAGCCGACAGTTGTTTTATTCGTCCTTTCTCTGACGTGCGGCAACTGCGAAATAAATTTTCATGAGTTCACACTCTTTCACTTAAGGAAACTTTACGTTACGTTTCATTATATTGGTTGGAAATGTTGCTATCGTGGTATGTGGCCTGATAAATTAAACATGAACGCTGAATGCATAATTCAACGGATGTGATTTTTAAAGGCACTCTATTAACCGACACTTACGAGATTAAAAGAATAATGCGATGGACCCTCTGGTTGCAGTGATAAACGTATCCCATAATATACCTTTTCCCAATTCATTATAGATAACGGTTTTCTTATTCTCTCTTTTTTTTTCTTCGTTATAAAATACATATTTATAACATGCAATCTTTGAAGTTTTTTCCTGCAATTTAACGATTTAATTTGTTATTTATGCACCAAAATGAATAAAGTGAGAGTAGCTTTGCATTTTTGCATTATTTTCATTCTAAATCAAAGGGAACAAAGGGAAATTTTTTGAGTTACATTATTTATTTTGATATTCTGACAATAAACTCAAGTATATAAATACATTAAGTTAATATCATTATGTTTTTACTGTTTATTACGATAACTGCATTAAAATGGTTTTATTTATTGTGAAATTTTAAAGGGAAAAGTGAAGGCGCCGTGGAATACTGTTTAGGCTTTTAAAAATTAATTAAATTCCTTTTTTAATTATCCATAAAATTATCTTAGCAAAAAATGTTTAATAAACTTGAAGTGAAGTTAATAACATTTGTTTTACTTCCTATAAATTTAAGAATATCAAAAATGGCATGTAATGTTTTTATGCTTATTTTGACAATAAAAAAATTTTAGGTTTTCTATTTTAATATGAAAATTAATTATGAATATATATTCTACATGACATAATTAATAAAAAAGTTCGATATTTTCTATAATATATAACATTTAAAAAAAAATACGTTAAATGGCTGTATGTGAAGGCGCCGGTAACACTTACTTCTTCCATAAAAAAAACAGTTTTAATTATTTATTTAAAACTGCAAATTAATAATACAGTTTAGTTATCAAAATCAAAAATAAAGAAGAAAGTTAATGCTAATTGACTATAACTTCAGTTAAAATAAATATCTCTTAAAAATTCTAAATTCTAAATATAATTGAATATATTATGAAGGCCGGGCAAAACCAATTTTTTTTAAATATTTTATACTGCTTCCCCAGTATTTCTTAATTTTTAATTTTGAAAATATGAACCAAGAATTGACTTTATCATCGATGATATTCATATAATCATTATTTTAGTTAGAACCCACTGATATAATTATTGGGGATTTTTTATTTGATAAATGAAAAAGTGTTAAATATTTTTATCTACGCGCAGCAATAAAAAGAAAATAAAATTTCAGTAAAGTGATTTTAAATTAAAAAATATATAATAATAATAAGCACCTCCGAAAATCGTAAATCTGATTCGCAATGAATAAAAGCGGCGGCTAATCTTTTAACACGCTCCATTTCTCTTAATCTTAAATCATCCCCTAATGCCGCGCTCGCAAATAATAATTCTACGTCGCGTACCTCGCACACTAACGCACCCTTTTTCTACTCGTACAACAGACAATACCTTCGCCTCGCTACTAGTCGAGAGCATCGCGAGCGAGCAAAGAAACTTTGATTGGAATTAAATCAACGCCATCGGCTTCAAGTTAATCAATCCGCCGTCCATATACATTACCTAACTACGCGCGCCTATTTTAATAAACGCTACATTTCCTTTGTGATTTAAATGCAAACGAACCACTTTGCATAGCGAGAGAAAGGAGAAGGCGCAAACATACAGTACTATACATTGCGCGAACTTTAAGAATTCTATGCTACGACTCTCGATGTCATCTCCAAATGCACCGTTAGTGGCTCATATCTATATGTATATTCGCCTCTTTTATGTGCCTACATCTTCTATGTACTCAAATATTGTTCTGTTTGTATGTGTACATGATGTGCTGTACTCTGCTGTCTGCTGTATGTACAACAAACAATAATTGTTCGCTTCTGGATGTGTACGTGCATGTTTAGAATAATGCACGACAATGACGATGGTATAGTAATAATAATAATGGGGGCGTTTGGATGGAAATTCCTTCGGGGAGATATCGGGCATCATCCTTGGAAATTCCTCGGGGATTCGGTACGCAATATTTGCCAAATTGTTCATCGATTCTCCTGGCTCGTGGATATAATTAATTTCCAGACGCAGCCGAACACGCATATTATAGGTACTTGATGATCGCGTGATGTGCACTTTGATTGGTTTCATTTTCGCAAAGCATAGAGTGTCTTAATTTAATTTACGATATTTAACGTGATATAACCGGCGCCTGGCGCTTTCAATTTCTTTTCTTACGGAATTATAAATGATTTACATTTTTATTTTTTATTAAATGTGCTTTAAATGTAACATTAAATAATCGTTACTTCACTACTTTTACATTTTTAAGTTATTGAATTAAAACAAAATCATTTTAGATTGTTTAATATAGAATCTATATCGAATTGAATATTTTTTAACTGCAAATAAAAGGAGGAAAATTAAAAGTTATTTTTTTAAATACAGAAAACCTTATAAGGAGTTGGCTCAGTTTCTTCTTAAAGATATTTTGTTTTGGTTTTGCCAGTTGCAATTCTTCTCAAATTAAATAGTAAAATGGAAATTATTTAGAAAATGAACCCATATGCTGGAATTAAACATGATTTATATTTTAATTTAAGTTTATCATAGGGTAATATAAACAATTAGTTTTGTTGTTTACATCAAAAAGTCTAACTATCATTCATAGCTACATAGTTAAAAGATAAAGGTAAAAATAAAAGATCACATTTTCAAGACTTTAGTAATAAAAGCGATGTTTAAGGGTCATTTTCTTTTATAAAATCACTTTTAATTTTTCTTTCCTTTGTTTGCAGTAATTCAAAATGTTCGTTTTAAAATTTAAATTAAAATCGAAGTGTCTTAATAAGGTTTTTGTTTCAAACCGTCATTATTTAAAGTAAAGAAGTTATGATCACTTTTAGAAATTGCTTAAGGTCTAACTTTTAGTCATAACACAAAAAAAAAAAATAACCAAAAATCGTTTGAACCTATCTTTTTATTTTTATTTTGACCTCAAAATTGTGTTTTGGTTTTTTCTAGCATTTGGAATTTTACAGATTTTCTGTAGATCTAATCAGTTTGATGTATCCTTCTATCCTTCTTCCAATAAATAGTCAAAAAAATTTGCTACATTTAAATAAAAAAAACTTTTCCACTTTTCGTCAGCTTAGTATTCTTATTTTCAATATGTGAAAAATAATAAAAAAGCTGCCCTTCTGAAAGAATGAAGTCTTTTCCAAAGTTTAAAATTTGTTGACTACAGTTATCAATAACGTAGTATTTATTTTTATTATTTTAACGATATTAAAGACAAGGAACGTAGAGAAACAGCGGAAAAAAGAAAATTATAAAGAAAAAGTAAAACTGCAATTTAATAAAGCTGCTTTCGATGGCTTTCCGGTGCTCTTCGAGTAAAAACAAGAATTTCCTTTCACACACGACTCTCATCAATCATTTTTTGCGCCCTTTTGCGAAGGCACTCACTTTAATACACACGTTCCGTATGTATGAATAGTGCGCGTTTTAAGTCGCGAATGTGATCTTGAAATTTACGACGACCGCCTGAATGGGACTAATAGTAATCAGAGAACCGGAGATATAAAAATATCCTGGCGACGAATGACTGTGCATGCATGTCCCATATCCAGAAAGATATTCCGAGTGGATTTGCGCCAGATTAAACGCATAAATAAAGCGCACCACTTTACTGCATCTCATAGTCTTTGCAATTCTTCTTCATCTTTTTTCTTTATTCCCCTTTTCATGCCGCCCGGCAATATGATACAGTCATTTTCACGAAATATAGTTATCACCATTTTATATTGCGACTTTCCTGACTTTCCTAGAACGTTTAAGCCTACACGATGGCGTTCAGATGTACTTATTTACAATTAATTGAAATAGACTCTGGTAATGCGATTGAGGTACTGTAAATTGATCGCGAGCATTGGATTCCTCTAATTGGGATGCTGCAGCCGCTCCTCCGGCTTTGGCTACGCGGCTGCATATCGATGCCTGTGCTGCCTTATTAAGCGGACGAAAAGCTCCGATTAAAATGAGCCCCAAACAGATGCGACCACTGATTACAGAGATGCTTCATTACAATCCTCGATTGTTTCCTAATTGACATTAAGATTGCTTTTTAAAATTATTTTAAATTTATTTTGATTTCTTTCAATATATTTCAAAAGTCTATTTGTTTTAATTTTTATTGTGTTTTTAAGCAATTATAATTATTATTGTTGTAAAATATTGTTTGTTTATTTCAAAGTTTGTTATTTTCAATTTTTAGTACATAACTTTGAAACTTTATGGAAGTTTTACAAACTTACTTATTTTTATAAAACAGTTTCATAAAATCGCATATTTTATTAATGCGGCTTTCAGTTTCTCCTTTGTTTGAAATTATAAATGCTCAGAGAATTGGCTTTTAAATATTAGTTTCGTATAAAAAGCGATATTTGTATTGGTTGCCTTAAAAGTTGTCATTATGTAAAGCTTCTTATAAAACGTCATTAAATGTTTAATAATACGTAAGTTTTATGTTAATATTTAAAACCTAGAGTTTAGTGCCTATTTACTTGTAGGTAATGGTAATATATTAAAATTTTTATTCAGTGATTTTAAATTTGCCAACACAAGTTTTTCCTTTCGAATTTTAATGTTTTTAAACCCTTGATGCCTTGAAAACAATATTAAACTGATAAAACTTTACACTTATTTAAAAATCCAGTGTTGGAAAAACTAGTTTTTCTTTTACAAACAGTCATCAAAGTATTAACAAACTTAAAAATTCTAAACTCAAGATGATTATGAAACAAGTAAAATAAAATAACGCTTTAGCGCTTTTGCATTTTAAATTTTCACCAAATTTTACTGCAGGGAATAAAAAACCGCAATGCAAACTTGTAATGGTTGTTCTTTGTAATAGTTGACTGTAAAATGTCGATATCTGATTGGTGACTTTGGTAAAGCTCGAAAGCTTTATTCGCATTGTTAGTAAATAAGGTATCGGAGAGCTCGAATAGAGAAGTAGTAGTAGTAGTAAAATCGGATGGCAATAATATCGTTCGCGAATTTATCGTGAGAGCTTTTACGTTCGTCGAGCCTTCGGATGATAATAATTGTTATTAGGCCACCCCTTAGCATTTTACGATCCATCGCCGGCACTCGTTAGGAGCCTGCTGCCGTCTCTTCGGATCTGTACGCGATGCGATCTGTGTGTATTACTACGGTAAAGGTAATATGTTTTATTACCTAATTTGTCAATTCCCCAGCTGTTTTTAGCAATTGGGTACTTAAATAATGCGCGCCAACAGCTCCCACCGTTAGTTAAGTAATCTCCAGAGAAAACGCTCGCACACACACACACAAACACACAAACGCAAACGCAGAAATGTTTTGCGCCTCAATTATCCGCGATTCGTTTTTATGGCGCTCAGATATAAATTGCCTAATTTATACTCTTTTTGCTGATTACGGCGAATTTCGCTAGGGGAAAATATTTTGATGTCTGAAGTTTGGAAATTATTTCTCTTCATTTCTTTTAAAGTTACTGCACCCTATAAAGTTTAAATTTTATTTTTTACATTATGGTTTAAAATATCATAAAAAATACTAGTTCTGTCCTTAATTGTGGTGTTCGTTTCTTAAAAAGTCTGAAATCTCTAATAATTTAAGACTTAAATTTTGCTCATTTTTTTAATGTAGTTTATCATTATTTGTTATAAATGAGCAAAAAACTTGAAATTAAAATCACACCCACTAAGAAAAAAATATGATATCTATATGATGATAATAAATCAAAATAGTGAATATGTGGGAAGAAACCGAAAAACCAAGAAAGTGACTTATAATAAGAGCAATAACATTTTACAGTTCTTATTTCCGCATAAAAGAGGAGAAAAAACTGAGTCGCGATGTTAAGAATGAAGCTGCAAGAAAATTCTAATTATATATAAGTTTTATACTTGTAAAATTGTAATGGAAAATATATTTAAGACAAAATTGCAAATTATGTGCAAAATTTTAAAAGTTTCAATAAAATTTAATAAAGAAATTTGTATTTGAACACCATAATTTGGGATAAACTAAAAACCAAAATATATACCATAAATTGGAACAGCGGGTGTAAAAAAAACTAGATTGATGATAAATAAATAAATTTCCAAATTATTTATTGTAATCGAGGAAATCCAATTTAAAACTAATTGCTTCCAATGTGAATGCGCCGGGGTATGTCCGAGAATCAATTAAAAAATATTTGGTTAACATTTTTATTTTATTTTTTTCTATTTCAATTATTTTAAAAGTGATATAATGGATAAAAATAGTTAAAAGTTAAACATTTTTTACTTTCTACTTTAGAAACAAGCAAAAAAAAAATTTAACTAAAAATTCGAAATCATTATCCTAGAAAGCCAGTTAATATTTAATGCGCAGTAACGAAATAAATTTTTAATTATTATAATGCTGCATTTTTAATCTTAAGCTTAGCTTAAGCAACTGCGCTAAAACGAGCTTGGAATATAAGCATACGACATAAAAGATTCGAGGCATAAAATAAAAGGCGGCCACTTTAAGTGCGAGTCTTTAAAAAACAGCACATTTTCCTCGCTGCATAAGTGACCCACATCTTTTCTTTGCCCTCATCCGGAAGAGGTTTCCAGCACCGGAGCGGTAATGAGTCTCAACTATATAAATTCCGAAAGCTTTATATTATGTATACGAATAAAAAAGGGAAAATGCAAATGCATCTCTCGACGCTGAAACAAACCGTGAAATCACTACTATTCATTTAGGAGTGCTCCTTCGAACGGTTTACTATACAGAGAAAGAGAGAGCTTGGCACAGTCAAACAGACATTACACCGGCACCGGCTTTCCGATAACGCGATTTGAAATTCAAAACGTTTCATTCACTTTAAGAGCTCAGCAGCTCTCATCGGGGGACCGAATTCACATTAACTAGTCGGCTTGGACATTGCCCTAAATTTTTACCCTCTCGCACAATGATCAAATTACCTTTTTCATTAACGGGAGAACTCTTTTGTTAATGGCAAATTGCAAAAATCATTTTCCATTATATGTTTCGTGCGTTTCGTGGCCTTTGTTTTTTGCTTGTTTCATTTTGCGGGCATGCAATTAGCATAAAGTCGCCGTAAATTATATCGATAGTGAAGAAGTATGTGTGTAAGGGTGCCGCGTTGACCCATACATTCTATAGATATCCACCCCCACTCTGTCGCTCTTTGTGGTGCCCTTCTGATATCGTCGCGCATCATGGAAAACCCATCTTCTCGGTGGCGCCCCACCTCTGCCGCCGTCTTCGCTGGAGGAAAGTCGCCGCCGTATTGCTGACTAGCGGTGGCGGCGGCGGCGCTTGGTGGGGGCGGTGACGTCACACGCAGTGCGGAACAAAACACGTCGTAGTCGATGGACCAGTCTGACATCTAGTGCGACACTGTCGAGATATGAACATACTAGGTAAGGCCCAATGTGGCGAAACCGTCGAACCGTTTAGAACGACTTCCGCTGCTTTCGTTGGATCGGTACGACTGGATTTTTATCATTAATATATTATTATTATTCATATCTATTATTATTTTCTTGGTGTATTTATATACAAACAATTTTATTGGTGTTTTTGAGTTTCCTTTTTTCTTATTTTTTTCTTATAAGTGTCCGTATAACTGTACTTTTCGTTGGTTTTTCCGTATTGCATGAATGGTGTTCTCGATGTGATAAATTTAACCGCTATTAAAACTTTATCTACCGCAAGGAAAGTTAAGGAAAGTGATTTTGTGCAATGAAATGCAAGCAGCAGAGTTATGCAAATCGTACGAATATATGTAAAGTGCGGTCCGTCGCGCGGTCGAATGTAATCCGCACGTGCAATGTTTGCTTTTAATTTTATTCGCGACGCGAATGCAAAATGTTATTCCGCCGTATAGCCGCTGCAACCGTTTAAAAACAATCGATCAAACTTATCGCGCGCGCTACCGTTTTTAGTTTTTTATTCTCTCCGGTAATTTTTGCCGTGCTTGTTTTTGCCGGGCGCATTTTTCGTACACTGCGCGCAATTTGAAGTCAAATTTATTCGCTCCGGTAATTCTCGCATTCGCTTTTTTTTCTCATTTTTTTTATTTTGTTTTCCGTGCGCGCACCCACACCGACAACTTTTTACGAGCGGTCGACATTAATTTGGGGCCGCCGCAAGTTTCGGCCCTCAAACATCAGAGGAGAGTCTTGTTTGCGCGCCGAGTTCGGCCCCCCTGCGCTCCGAACGGAAACTTTGCCGTATCGTATAATTTAGGGCACCTCCGGGAGTGGAAATTCGCCGGTGTATGAGGGGGCGGTTGGCTGAGTGGCTATGTGTGTTTCGCTGGGGCGAAGGGCGTGTTGGGACGGACGCGGAAAGGATTCCACTATACATACAAATAACACTAGTCAGACGGTTATCTGACACCTAAGTGCCAGCCACTTTATTTACCCCTTTTCGCTCTCTCGGCCCCTTTTGTTTCACACTGTGCGGTCCCCGAACGCGTTTTAATTAAATTGTTTATATGCTAATTTTTTCTATTAACGTGCGACCCTTATGCTTATTAAGTCCTTGTAAGTTGCTTGTTTCTGCCGTGTAATATATTCACGAAACGAAACCAAAAATTTTTGAATAAATGGAAATTATTTCTATAGATTTCTATTAAAAATTATTTACACTAGATTTACACCAAGTGTCGTAAAAATTTTTAGATTGGAAGAAAATTATGGAAAAGTAAATATCTAATTTTTTTCTAAAAAAAAAATTTAATAAGTGAACAAATGATAGAGGCAGACCCCTATAAAACTTTATACTGAAAAAACAATTCAATAAATCCTAAAAATAAATAATTATTCAGCAAAAATAAAAATAAAATTCTATGAAAAACTACACGATACGAAAGTGAAGGCGCCGGTTAAGTACGTAAATGGCTTTCACATGTAAACGTCCGTAAATCATTAATTATACGTGACAAATTCGATTTTTCCCGATGATAGATAGTGCCGAACTGTACTGGGCGGTTAATTAACGTTGAAAAAAAAGCAGCGGCCCGCTCATGAACTATTTATAAATCGAGTTTAACGATTTGCGAATTATTGATGTGCGAAAAACGCAGAGACCACAAAACAATAAACTAACGGATAACAGTTGCAAAACCGATATAGAGTGGTTTTTGTATGAACCAAACCGGACAAACTAAATGCGCTTTGCGCAAGTTATTCCGCGACTATTAGTACCGGTCACCTAATTTATTGTCCATTTCCCGACATAATTAGCGAAGCGTAAATTCATACAGCGAGCAACTTAACGATTTGGCCTCTGCATACGCAGATAATACTATTTTACTATTTGAACAGAGAAGCATCATTTCGAATTTACTGTTTGTTACTCTTTGATTTATTAATGATCAATTGGTCAAATAAAGCGCACTAATTACGCTCAAATTAACGGCTCTGTTATTAATGAAAACAATAATGGTATCGAATTTAATATTCTTTAATGATCAGAGAGGTTTTAAAACAAGAACCGTAAATGGCCCGATTGAATTTTAAATATTGTAATAAATTTTCCAGAGTTTGCATATGCGATACTTTTTTTCCGATGAAGTATGTATGCGGTTCGTAGAAGTCTAGCATAAATGAACCGCTTGTGCCTTTCTCTCTCTTCGAAAGCCGAAAGTTGGATCTTTATGCGCAACGAATTCTTTCGCTGATGCTGCTGCTTTATTCAACGCGATTCGCATACATAATTTATGGCAACGAATTTTGCTATGCAAATAAACACCTTGCAAATGTTTGCTTTCATTGTTGGCAACTGTGCGAACGGTCAATACTATTTGCAAATTATACCCTGTTAATACACCCTTATTAGGGTTAATTAGAGTGAGTGTGCTGCAAGTGTTGCTTATTACTTTCGTTGCGTCGTTTTGTGTGTGAGTAATCCAAAGGGTCCGATGTTTTCCATAAATTAATGCTTTATTTGTTCCCTGTGAATTAACTTATTAAAATTTATAAGCGGAGGGTGTAATTATCCCCTGAATTATGTTCTTTTGATAAGTGTTTTTGGACTTTTAAGTTTAGCTTAGAATTGGATGATTTATTTTTTATGCTTATTAGTACTTTTTTATAAGTTTTAATTTTTTCTTTTATTTTTTATTGGGAAATTATATATTTTACCTAAATTGTAAAATTACTTTTTTAATTAACGAAATCAGTTATTTCTTATCGTTATTAAAATCAAGTAATACAACTTTTTCCATGTGAAATACAATCGTAATGTGGGAAAACAAAATTTTTTTTTTTTTATATAGATAAGTTGCTAAAAATATTGAATTATTAATTATAAATTCATAGGCCATGTGACATGTCTTTTTAAAGCAATTTTAATTTTAAATTTAATGGCAAGTTTAGTTTTAAAATATTTCAATACATTTTCAAGATACTGCTGTTTAAATTTTTAAGTAAACTTATTTAATAAAAATTAAAAAAAAACTCATAGTATTAAACAGTTCTTCAATTTTCTTAATTATACTGGAAGTCACGTTTTTTCGGAATAGGTTCAATTCAATTTGGCGGTGGCTTTAGAACTTTCATTTTCATATAAAAATATTATAATTTCAAAATTTTAATACAAAAGTGATAACTGTTTCTTAATTATTAATGTTAAAAACGAAAATTAGCCTTGTATGCTTCATTCATTAATCTAAAAGATGAAAAACTAAACTAATTCATTATAAAAGCAATATCTATTAAAATAATCGACATTTTATAATTTATTTTGGCTTCATTTTCGGAGACTATTTTCAACTTTATTGTTATTGCTTATACCGAAAGTAGCTACCAACATTATTATTTCATATGAAATCCTTTAAAATTTTATTATATTTTTATAGTGAAAATAAAAATGATTTTGCACATAAAAATTCACCTATCTTGGTTTATTTATTAAATATAATTAATTATTAGTTATAAAATTGCGCAAAATATTCAAAAATAAAAAAATTATAAAACAAAACAAATTTACTATATTATCCAGATGTGGAAAATGAATTAATTTAACTGAAATAAACAATAATTAAATTTAATTATCAATTTTATTCGAGTTTGTCGATGATTAGATTTCGATTTGTGCGAATGAGTTCTGCAGCTGTCACCAATATTCTCCTAAAGGGCGAAGACAATAGAATATTGACCGGTCCTCCTCCCACATTTGATTGGCGTGTATTGCATCGCCCGTCCACATTCCGTTTAATTGACTCGAAAGGTTCAAGAGATGCCAATACATACGTATAGCAATAATCGGCAGCATTTTTTTTCCACAACCCCAATAACACCGATATGTATAAAGCACGTAATTCGTGACCCAATTTGGATTTGTGCAAAATGTCGAGGCCACACCATGCATCGATCCGGTTAATTTTAGAGTCAAGTATTACTCGGCCTGCATGCATGTACCGAGAGCAAAAAGAGTAAGAGTGGTTCGCAGCACCTCCTAACTAAGGCACAAGTACGCCAGCTCGGTTATAGTAATAATAAAGGACGGCTCTTCATTTCCTTTGTAGGAAATGTTGTCTAATAATTTCCTGATGTCTCTTCTCTTCCCTTTATTATCTCATCGATTCTGAAGCCTAATTGCTAAAGTTTCCTTCTTAGCTAACTAGCTAGCAAGCCCGAAGAGGCTTGAATGCACTCCTCACTCACTTCGCGCTAGCACAAACGAAAACCTATAGATGTATAGAGTGTGTGCATGCAGTACAAGTATCTTCCATTCTTTTCGTCATTAATGGCTCGGCCCTCTTAAAGAGCCTTATTGTACGCGTCTAATTGCTGCGAGCTTTCTTTCATTGCGACTTCTCGAGGGCTTTATTGATTGATAGATAAAAGATGAAAGCGTTCTGCCCCTTTGTGGATATGCTGTTTTTTCGTTCTTCAGTCACAATTTTTCTTTCTTTTTTTTGTCTATTTAGTTGAAAGATGGAAAAATGTTAATATTTTTTTCTTATAAATAGTTGTGAATATTTTATGAACATATTTGACAGTTTTTCTTTACCAAATGGTACCAATAATTTTAAATCTGGGTAATGCAATTGTCATTTTCATTTTACGAAGTTAGTAATGATAATTTCTTGGAAATGGAGAAAACAAATACAAGAAAATCACACATTTAATTCTTTGAAAATTATAAAATGATTATTCCATATGAAAATTAAAATTTATAAAATACATTTACTTTTTGAGAAAATGTTTTCAAACATTAAGCTAACGATAAAAAAGGCAGATTTGTGTGATAAGTTCATACATTTCTTTGAAGTAATAAAAATATTATAACTCAAAATATACCCAAAAAAATATTTGTACATTTTTGCCCCGAGTTAAAATTACTAAATATAAATAATTCATTTATTTATTTTACGAAATATTAAAAATTTGAGAAAATGTTATGAAAAAACGCAAAAGACATCAACTTTATGGAAAGTTAACATTATTGATATTTTAAAAAGCTTATAAAATCACAAAATAAAAAGCTAAAACATCTCTGAGCTCTATAAATAAGCAAATAGGTATCTCACAAATTGATTTAATTATTAAAAAAAAAGTCTCCTTTGTAGCGCCAAAAGTTTAAGAATTATATGAATTCAGTTAACAACCATAAAAAATAAAACTAAAAAACAACTAAAATAGGCAAATTGAAAAGGCATTTTAAAATCTGAAAAGTGATTGAGTTTTTGTTTCCTATTTTTTTTTTTTCACAAAATAAAACTTCATCTCTATTCCGCTATGCATTATTTCGAAGGGACGGGACGAATAGTGCGAGTATTTAAAATCAAACAAAGCCTGTTGTTGGAGGTGTATCGATAGTAAACATCGGCCGTATTTCCAACAAAACCCATTGTACTGCCACCTTCGGAAACCCATCCACCGCAGCCGCACAGAAACGTTACCTATATTTGCTTTACTTATCGCGAGTTTAATTAATTTCACACGGAGTTCAATAGATTCAGTTCTCCACTTCTAAATGCTGCCCCATGTACAAAGCGTACGTACGTATTTGTATTTGTGTGCGAATCCACTGTGTCTTTCCCGTTATCGCAACTAGGTGGTGCGAAAGGGCTAATACTGAAATTCAAAAGGGACTTTCTCGAGCCGTACAAGAAGTGCGCCTTTGATCACAAAAGGGTTCTAAACGGGTACATAGATACACACCAAGTGTACATATTCTGCAGGATATGTAATGCACTCACACTTTGTCTGTCTGTAAATTTCCCTTTATTTTTTTTATCTGCCTACTGCCGTGTATAAGTTTTAATTACACAAAATGAAAAAAAAATTCTATTTGCACAACAACTTTGTTTACTGTTTACTTTTTTGTTTAAATTCGAAAATCAAATTAACGTCATTGCATTATTTACAAAAGAAAACTTAAAATGTAAAAAATAGTTAGCTGATAAGTTAATTAATTAATTACTGGAGTTAAAAGTGAAGCTGCAGCGCTGCTTAATTAATTAATAGGTTCAGCTTTACGGCGAGCTTTTATAAACTACTTAAAATTAGAGTTTTGTAAATTTATATATGAGTGGCATTTATAAAATTTTATCGCTCCGAAAAACACGATTACGATGTTGCGCAAGCCGATGCAGCATTTGTATTTTGCAATTTTAATCAAACATTTTTTTTATTCTGCGAATGAATGGCAACTCCATAGGTAGAGATATCAGTATCCTGTGCATGTAGCACACTGCACAGTGAGCGAGTGAGTGAAAAGCCAGGCGAGGGAAATGCGATTTCCACTCTGTGTCATAACGTAATTAGATCTGCTAGTGGATTTCAAAGGGCACTTAACAGTTGTGTGACGTCAGCGGCAGATGTTCTCTTTGTGCGTTAAACCGGAGATTGGAATATCCGAAAGACGCAGAACACAGAAGTACTTGCTTCGGAAAAGCGAGATGAAAAAACAACTGCAGATTTAGATACGTGCATGTACATTATACTCGATATGTGTGTGTGGGTGTGTGCGTGTGTGCGCTTCGGTGAGCAGTTTAGGTGACAACATTTCCAAAGGATTTGCCGCCCAAATCCGTCACTTTCGCGTACGCCTCGAAAGTTTTCGCGCTGGAGTTTTGTCGTTTCCCGCCGTATGGGCTGCGGCGATATATTCAATTGGCGGTTTGATTTACTTAAGAAATTTATAAAACTATTCTAAAGTCGCCGCTTTTTCTTTTTACAAAACTTTTCTTGCCATGCTTTATTTAAGTTTGATTTACGGTTTCTAGTTTTTGATAAGAGAAATGTCTACGTTTCTATTTTGTTAAAAGTTTTGTATTTTATAAATTACCTGTGAAAGTTTCGTTATTATTTATATTTGTTTGTGCCTTTAGTTCTTCATAAAACATTTCTAAAATTGTAATTTTTATTTGGATTTTTTTAATACCGTATCTTCCACATAGCACTTTTATGGGTAATAAATAAATATTTGTTGTTCAATTTTTTTTATTCGAATCATCAATATTTATTAAACATGGAAACTGTATCCGGCGTTACATGATTAATGCATTTATCATACGTCGCCTTCACATAAATTTTAATTATTGGCTTAATTACTATTTAATGGATTAGTTATTACTTATATATGCAACTTATGTATCTAATCCTTTAAGTTATTTTAATATTTAAAAGGATATAAATTTTATTATAATAAAATGAACATTTATAACCCGGCGCCTTCACAAGGTCTTTTTAATTTTAATAAATCTCTATATGTACTTTATGACTACCAAACAAATTCTCTTCAAATAAAATAAATTATTATTATAAATAAAGAAGTATACATAATTTAAAAAGGATAAAAAATAATGCTGAGAAACAAACCATTTTATTTATCGTTCATAAAAAATAGTCCGTGTAAAATTTAACAGGCGACATGCAAATCATTTATCTTGATAAGGCAAAAACAAATTTGCTGCTTTTGCATTCTGCGATCCCCAGCAGGCCTCCTCCGAGGGAATAAAGACGACGAACGGTTTATATGCTCGGCACTCAGAACGGGCCATCCAATATACCTATGCCGAGTAAAACGAACGGAAAAACGGTACAGCTAAACGCGTAACGTAATCAAAAGTATGCGCTCGTCTTGGGTAACTTTCTTGACTTTGACAAGCGCCTTTATTTAAGTCTCATCTAATTACCTGACATTATTTATCAGCGAGCGTCGGGCGGGCAATTTATTAGAGGCTCGCTACTGCTTGCTGCCTTCCACTCCTTCTGCTCCTACTGTTGCCTCTTCGTGGGGTGTCAATTTCGTAATAAATTACCTTGTATTATATACGTACTGTAGACGACACGAAGTGCGGTCAGGGTCCCATCTGTACTCCAATAAAGTACAGAAATTGAATTCATTACCGCAGCAAGCGTATTTGTATGTATTCGATGTAATGAAGAACCAGCTTTTCACTAAACAACTCCCTAAAACTTTACCATTATTGGCATCCGCAACCACTTTAATTCCGCAAGCCAGATGCTACTTTTAAGCCGAACACTTTGTAAATGCATAGACTTATTTAAAGGTTCAATTGAAATCGATTTTTCTTATTGTTTTCGATTTTCTTAATCTAAAATTTTCAATATCAAGTAATTCTATTTTATTTATGGTTACAGTAAGCTTAAAATAACAGGTACTGATCTCCTTTTTATATAAGAGAAGTTTAAACATTACAAATTTTCGGATAAGCTTATTTTGCAATTATCTAGTGATATTAATTTAAATAAGAAATGTTTAAAAAATACCTCAATTTTTTTTGAAAACGCAGAAAGTATTTGAAAAAAATGGTAGTAACAAATAAAAATTGATCAGCACATAATGAAGTCCTAAAATAATTGTCGTTAGTGGTTTGCTTTAAACGGCAATGTGTAAAGAGATTTTCCGATCGGTACAGAGGTCAGCAAAGTGATTTAATCAAAAAGGTCCTTCGAATTTCTCTCCTTTTAGGTGTCGATTTACTCGAGACTAACTAACTAAACGCGTAGCAGCTTTAATTAATTACGGCACGATTGATGATAAGGGCGCGCAAGTTAATGGAAGCGCCTTTCCGTTTGGCGAAGCGTCAGATAAAAAGCGATGTGTTGCAACAATGGCCTCTCTAATTGGTTCTTCGAAAGTCTGCCCTTTCAATTAATCCGCGCTTAAAAATATGTTTTCTTCCCTCATAAAGAGCCGTGTTAATTAACTTTCCTTTTTATTTTCGCATCCCTTTTCGCGCCCGTCTTTTATTTTTTTATTATTCTATTTTTATTTTTATTTCCTCCGACGTTTTCCTTTTTCGTTTTCGCCGCGGCACATTGTGTGCGTCAATTCTGACGCATCGATTAATTTTCCTCGATGGGCTTGCTTGTTTTATGATTAATTTCGCTATATGGTCGCGCATTCGATTGTGTGGCGATCGTCGGTGAGTTATTGGGGTTATTGTTTCGGGGGCTGAATTAACCGATGCAAAACCGGATCGTGTTTGCCGTACAACCCGCATCGTATTTTGCGGTCCACGGCGAACATCATTAGTAATTCAGCATTATTTGCTATGGTGTAAGAAGTTACGGGCGCGAAATAGTCATTTAAGTTGTGAATTATTGAGGGTATTGTTTGCGGTTTTGTTGTCTTGCGGACAATTAATCAATGTGAATTATACTGGTTTTTATAATACTTCTGGCTGGATTTCTTCTTTGTCAATTGTTTTTTTCTAATGCTAATTTCACAGTCAAATTTTATTTAATTTGTAATTTATGTAAATACCATCTTCATTGTTAACAATTAAGCTTCACAATCTTCGCCTATAGTTAACCTAAACTCTTTAGATAAAACTCTTCTGAAAAGTACTCGTGCATACCTTGATGTTTAAATTTAGAGTAAAATTTAAGGACACCCTTGGCGGAAAAGTCTCTAAGAGTAGCATTTTGAATGTTTTAGGTGCTGTCGGAGGTGATGGAGATGATGGAGACGATAAGGAGAAAGAGGAAGAGGCCGAGAGGGAACGCTTGGAGGCCATCCGAGAGGCCGAAGAGCGCCGAAAAGAAAAGCACCGGAAGATGGAAGAAGAAAGGGAAAAGATGAGGCAAGAGATAAGAGATAAGGTGCGTATTGTTTTTTTAATAATTCTTTTGTTTATATATATCTTACAAAATCAATTTAAAAATAGAAAATAGCCACAAAAAGATAGCAAAAATTAAGTTGCGGAAAAACAAAAACAGATAAAAAGAAACGTACAAAGTGTTAACAAGCAATGAAGCAACTTTAAAGTTTGGCTTTAGAAGAGTTTGTATTGAGTCCACTAATTGGACAACTTGAACTACTGCCTTATAGTACGAGTGTAGTATACGTTCCGTCCGTGTTTTCTTGTACACTTGTACTCGATGTCAAGAAAAGTAGTTTTTCAAACAAAAATCGTTGGCGAAAATTCCGGCGTGTAGGATGTGCACAACAAATAAGCGACTTCGGCAATTTATTCGAAATGTTGTTTGGGGTGGAACGTGTTCTCGGTTTTAGTGGGTCAATTTCGATGTCAGAATGAGACGATTATTATTCGCTTTCCGTATTACAGTTCGTGATGCCTCTATAAGGGTGTATAATATGTCACTTAAAACTATATGGCAGAGGCATCCAACGGAACACATTTTCTCTTGATTTTCCTTTTGGGACTTTGATAATGTTGTCTTTTATATTAAATGTGGCTCTTTTGTAATTAACTTAACTACAGAGTTTCATAATATTATCATTTGTATTCAAACTCTGCATTGCATGCAAAACATATTATTTTTTTATACATTTTTTAAATTTATTTATACACTGAAATGGATTTCACATAAATATAAATGTTTTTGCTTTATGTCTGAAAAGCTGCTGACTTTTATTGCAATTTTTATGATTGCGCCATTTTCAACTAAACTGATGTTTATTTCAAAGTGCAATATTCAATGGAATTTACAATTTTGCTAATTTTTATAACATATTCCGTGCGTGAAAATTAAATTCTAATAAAATTGCTGCGTAGAAACGTTTGTGAAATGAAATGGTTAGCCTGAGCAGTCAAACAGAAATGAACAAACTAATTAAGTGCAACGAAGCTATTAATTTCCGGATGAAAAATTATGCGTCCGCTGTATCTGAGATTTTCCAAAGGAGCGACGAATAAAATGCGAAGCTCGACGAGAACGGTAATTAATTATATAACTATTCCAGGCACTTGTTTTATTATATCTCACTGGCGTTGTTGTCTTAATCAGCCGGTTTGTGTTTACAGGTAGGATTAAAAGCAATTAATAGTCACCTCACAAGGGATCACACAAATCCTGTTAGTTTATGAAACTATTATAACGTTATTTATGCAGCAAACAAGACGCTTTTTTTCTTATTCTTCTTTTTTTTAAATGAACTACAAAAATCAATCCCTAAAACTATACGAAAATATTTGCGGAGTAATTTAATATGTAAATTGCATTTAATATTTAGAATGAGATGTATAATTTGCAAACATAAGTAAAAGGGCATTGTTTGAGCTGTAAATTTCGGGCAAAGTGACAGAAGCCGAGATAGTAGTTTGAAACTAATTGCAAACGGCCAGTACTCTCATTAATCTACACAAACACACACAAAGCATAATGATAAATCCGGTAATAATTACAGCATCATCAAATTAATTGCATGTCCACACATATGCGCGCGATCACTAATTAATTGTCGCTTGCTAATATTCTGGCTTTGCTTTAGCGGTAATAGTAATAAACGTTATTAATAATATTGCGCCTGCCGACAAGGCGACATTTGAACTTTATGTTTATACTGGGTGAAAATTCGCATCGTTTTGCATATTTCCGCCGTCCGCTAATGGGCAAATTTACCCTGGAAATTATTTGGCTTTTTTTGCTTACTTTGTAAAAAGTGGAGGCAAACATGGCTGGCGAGCGGGGCGAAAACGAAGAAAAGTGGTATAAATCATCGGCAACACGTAAATGGTAACCTGAAATGCTGGCCGCTGATAAAATGCGCCGACTATAATTCACTTGGCGTAATTACGCCTATGTCGATATTAGCGGAAAATAAAAAAATAGAACACGAAAATTCCGCTTCTAGATGCCTATAAACGATCATTATTTATGCGTTAGCGCACTAAATGAGATTTTAGAGTCGGCTTCCAAATTATTCTTCGTTACATTTTCTGTTAGAGCTTCCGAAGAGAGTTTTAATTTTCTTTTTGCGTTTAATTGATTACAGTTTTTTTCCTAAACTGCAAATGTTGAGTATTCCAAAAATATATTAAATTAGGAATTTAAAGTTTAAATGAATCTTTAAAATCGCCCTGTATTTTATTAAAATTTTGATTTTTGTTTTGGCGTTTGATGTAGAAAACATAGAAAACAATTGAGTAGAAACAATAAGCAAACCTTATTATGTTGTGGACTTTAGTTTGAAATTCCGCGAAACGTTTCCCCGCATTTCAGTAGCAGTTTTTGATTGCTGCAGGAAAAAAACACAGAGATAACTTTGTTTTTGCTTTGCTTCAGATGGAAACAAACGCTTTTGTTTTGTATAATTTACCTCGGATGCATTCATTTATGAATGTGGCTCACGTTTTGGGCGTTGATATTTCCGTTGTTTTGCGAACGAACGAACGATTCTTCGTGCCTCGAATTTCGCCACTTTTAACGCCGCGCTCCAACGGCAATTGATTTTTCAAACGAAAGCAAAAAAGTTGCGAGCGCACTCTAAGCACATAGCAATACCCCGGGGTGCTTTTAATTGCAATGCATTTGCAAATTGTCCTCTTTCACCAACTTTACTGCCAATTCTTTTTACGTCTTGCACGTTTGTAGAATACTTTTTGTCCTTTAAAGCACTTCAAAACACACAACGTAAGCTATTTCTAATCTAGTTGGAGCAATACTATTGTTTTAGTGAAGTTGTATTAAAAATAAAATCGTTTTATTTAAATAACAGCAATTATTAGAGTGCGTTTTCTGCAAATTTCGATTATTGAAAATATTAAAATGTGATGGACACGAAAGCTCCAAAAATGTACTGAAATAACTAAGCGTCATTTGCAATTTCAAAGCATTTTGTAACAATGGTAATGGTAAAAGTCCATTACAAGCGATGTGTCATTCGCTGATTGCACATAAATTACACAGGCTGCGCCCGATATCTCTGGCGTTTTTCCGAATGTGCATCAAACGCATTTAAACGAAACAGATCCAAGCGCGGTGTGTGATAAATGTGCACCAGATCTGTCAAAAAAAGGCTATGCGAAATTTCTGTCGTTTCGGAGCGTTCGCATATGGTTCGACGGCGGGAGAAAATTGCAAGAGGCTGCAGAAACGGAACAGCCCTTAACCATCGCACTCACACATGCACACACACACTTTGGGGGACGCGCGGAAATTTATCGGTCGTCCTGGAAACGTTCGCTACATATTTCATTCTCGCTAAAAATATGATAGACGACCGCCAACTGCTGTCCAATCTACAGGGCCATTGATTGAAATCCTTCAATTTATTTTTTATTGCTGATTTTTAGGACTTCTGCCATGTTCCTGGTCGTTATAATTTTAGAGCTTTGCAAAATTGCAAATTACCAATTATTATTTTTCGGAAATTAAATTTTAAAATTTTAATAATTGCTTGAAAAAAGTCGATTTGCGGGACACTCTCTATATGAAACTGCGGTAAGTCAGGCGAAAGATGAATTCGTTCGATTATTTTTTTGTTGCACGCGCGAGCGGAAACCATCGCTTTCGCTTTTTGTGCCTCTGGATGCGAACGGAGTCCTTGCTTATCCCGCTTAAGGATCTCGTCGGTGACGGCATGTGGTGCTCAGCTTCGATTCGGACGCAATCGGTCGTCGTTGATGGGTGCGAGAAGCGTCGCGACGCAAAATTGCGAAACAGCTTAAACTAACTGGCGAGGATTTGCGCCGTATAAAAAGAAGATTAAGTGTGAAAGCTTTCGCAAAAGGGAAAGGGGTTAGGGCCGACCGAGCGGCCAGGATAATATCGCATTAATTATTCCGCATGAAAGGATAATAAGCGCTAAGATTAACGCGCATGCATGGCTCTGCTAAATTATTTCCCATTATTAATAATAATTAATTTTATAAACATACAAACTTTGCTTTCACTGCGCCTATACGATGATACTCTCGCTCTGTCTGTGCCTCCATACATTTTGCCAATTTGCAACAACGACCAAAGTTTTCCCTTATTAGGATAAAAGGATTGAAACTGAAACGTTTATAACATAGTTTCGCAACGCAAAATAAATATTTATTCGGAATTGCTTTCGTTGCTCTTTGGGTAAATTTGTAAATGATTCTGCTTTTGAGGGTTGCAAACTTTTCGCTACTTTACATAATTAAAATATGAAATGTTATTTACGAGAGTATTTACTTAAAATTTAATAGTTTTAAGTATATGATTATAAAGTTAATATTTATCCACATTTTTTTTTTCATTTGTTATTATTTATTACTTAATTTAAAAAAAAATCACTTTTTAGTGCCAGTTTTGGTTCGGTCCCCATTTTAATTTAATTATTTAAAAAAATTGAATTTCACGTACAAAAAAGTAAATGTTTTTGTCTGCTTAATGATGTTTCATAAAAATATACTCCCATAATTTTTCTTCATCATTTTTAATTGTGTTTCAGACACCAAGTCATTAATTAACAACATAAAGCACAATCCCCGATCGCAAACAAACATTTTTTCGCCACAAAAAGAGAGAAACAAAAACCAGTTAAAGTTTCGCTTACAATTGTACAACAAAATCCGGCAAATATTCATTATATTCTTTCGGCATCTTGTTTCGGTATTTGCACAGTCGACAGTGTTCGCGAACATTGCACGCATTTTTTTTGCGGGCAGTGCAGAGCCGACGATAAAACCTCGGGGAAAGCTTGCAGATAAAATAAATTTAATTACAATAGGCGAACACAAGAGTGTTGTTGCAGTTATTGTTGCGTAACAAGGGCATCCAGCACGCTTTTGTTTCGGATGTGTCCTTTTTTACCAATTTCACTATACGTCCTCGAAACAAAGCGGATTAACATAATTTATTGCACGTGACTTGGGGCCTTTTTCTGCTCGCAACCGGCATTCTGCCTTGCCGTTTTTTTTCTCCGGCAACATTTAATTAATCTGACAACTTCTTAATTCTCCCCGTTTACTTTTTTTATTTATTTGCATTACTTTTCTTGCTTGTTTTAAAATTACGTTATCTTGAAATTACATTTGAATAAAAATACGTGCGGTGAGGGAAAAGGAATAAGGGAGAAAGGTAGAAATGGGAGGCAGGAGCAAGAGTGGCAACTTTATGGGAGAAGCGGCGAGAGGCTCGGCAGCGAAATGAAGAAAATATGGTTTCATCGGAAACTTAATCGGGGTCAAATTGACTCTAGTAGGGAGTCCGTTACTTTATAGCGACTCCCTAACGGAGTCAGGTTGACTCCCTTTGAGGGAATACTACGGACATCTTAAGCAAATGGGCTCCTCATCAACTGCGAAGTGCACCTCACTTAACGACGCTAAGTGCACAGCCGGTGTTCTCGCTGTTCTAGCACACACAAAAAAATCTGCTTTAAAATTAACGTTTATTACGGGCGTGCTAAAAAATTTCTTAGCCAATTATTTATACTTTCTCATTCTTCTGATGAAAGCCTCTTTTATACTATAGATTATTAATCTTTTTTTAGCGAAGAAAAACTAGCACTGAAAACTGAAAAAATATATATATAATTGGTTTCGTTTGTAAAATGTGCATTTCGTTGTCTATGGGAAAAATGGAAATACTTTTTATTTTTAATTATATAAAGTACTTGTTGTTGAAGTTGTTTGTTTCAAATATGCTACGTGTAATTACTGCTTATGGACTTTTTTATGTTAGCTTGTTCATCACGCATCTATATGGTAGTTTTTTTATGATTTGAAATGTTTGAACTTTTTTATTATTAATAATTACATGCCAGTTGTATTGCAGATAAATAAAAATGAGTATTTACCAGTCTTGTTTTTTTTTATTATTTTGTTTCAAGATATTATTAAATTAAATTATTTTATATCTAAACTTCTCATTTAGAAATTAATTTGTTTGTTAATTTTGTGAAATTGAAAAAAAAAAAAAATAACTACCCATTATTAATTTGCAATTAGGCACTAAAAGATATTTAATATTTTAGTATTAAAATAATTAAATTCAGTAATTATTTATTAAATATTTGTTTTTGTTTTAACTTAAATTGCAAATTTGCATTCAATCATTGTTGTTCTCTCTCTGTAAGCCGTGATAATTAAATTAAATAATTAATCAGTCATATTGATTAATTAGTTTTCGCTTTACCAATTTCTGCAAACTATTATTAAAGCGAAAATAAATTATTTATCATAATTTATTAAAACTGCGAATTACGAATTTAATTATTAATTTAAATTTCTTTTGTATCTTTTTCGCATATCGTATGTAAAGTGCATAATTTTTTTGATTAATCATTTAAACTTGCATCAATAAAATTTACCCATTTATCTTTTTTGCTCAAAAAAATGCCAACGGCGCACTGTTAAACTAGGATTTACCTGCAAACCATCCCAGCATAAAATATCTACCACACAAAAAAGCACCACAAAAAATAGTCCGGCTTATTTAAAATATTCGAAAAGTTGTGCAATCGAAAAATCCTTATGCGCAGTATAAATTCAACCAGTGATAATAATAACAATAGAAAATGTTATGTTTCAAAACCGAATATAGGCACTATAATAATAATGGCATTGGAAACAGCAGCCATTGTACGTTCGACAGTCAATTTTCTGTTTGTTACTACATTAATTCGAATTCATTGTTAGCGTAAATGTATAAAGTTTAAGCGGATTAAACAGAAATCCAGCGGAATATCGAAAGCGGGGCGCGCTTATGTACATTGGCCCATCGAATCAATCGAAAAGCGATTGACAAAATAAAAGTACAGCGAATAAAAAAAAACATGAAATCTGAAATCCGTTTCGAATAATCCGTTCGCAAAATCCAAAGCAAAATGTCCACCGAATAACATCTGTCTAAATTTCCTTGTTGCAGTACAACATTAAAAAGAAAGAGGAAGTTCAGGAACAAATTCAGGAGGAACCAAATCCTTTGATGCGCAAGAAGAAGACTCCTGAAGAACTGGCGGCCGAAGCGGAAGCAGAAGACGAGGACGACTTTACAAGTGAGTGTTTCAATAAATTCACTAAATTTAGAAGCCAGTGCACGATTGCTTAGGCTGGAAATCCACCAACGACTTTAAGATATATTATACTGTAACTTTATAATCGTTTAATCAGCACACAGCGAGTTGAGCAGTTTTAGTCGTTAATTATTTAGAAAGCACATCGAACTATTTACTATTTACTAGTGTTTAAGAATAGGGTTGTTCCGATATATAATGTCTACCTAGATTTTTTCGATATATAATTGATGAAAAGAACACTTTGTTGAATTATATTCGATGGACGATAATATATATCAATGTGATTTACTGTTAATATTACTATATGGATAATAAGTGTTTGATGACCAAGTTAAAGTTTTAGACCTTTTTACATTGTTCAACTTTTTTGACCTATACATTATGAACATAATTCAACAAACATATTCTGAATGTGTTTTAGACTTACAAATTGATAAAATACATGATCTAAAGCCGAAATTTTCGTTTCGATCGGGTGCCTTTTTCACTCAATATTAACGAATCCAAGACAATATTAAAGAGATATAATGATAAATTATAAATTTTAGCGATATATTTTGTACCTACTGATTCCATTTATTATTTTTTGTATAAATTATTATTATTATTAATGATCAGTAAAAGAAAATATTTAACCACTGAAGTTGTTATCTTTTTGGTTTTTACTTTTCTCTGATGTTTCTTCTTGGGTACTTGAATCCTGTTAAACTTTTATGTGTACCTTTTAGTATACTTACTTCCATTTAGTGTTTAAGGTTTTGTTTTTTCCGTATATAATCGGTTTAAGCACATGGGGCTTTCTCTTTCTTTCAAACGTACACAGAACAGATAACATTTTCAATTACTTTCCGCCAATTGATCCAAGCAAGGAATTGCGTTTAATGCTATTTAAAGATGGAAGAATTTTCTTATTTACATAATAACAAACAATAAAAAAACATTTTCAATTTTTCAAATGAAAATCAAATAAAAAATGCATTTTGAAAACTTGTGACAAGATAAACTTTTTTTTTTTTAATAATACATCATGTATCTACAAAAAAGAATTCGTTTGATTTTAAGTTATAGTTGTAAAAATAAAACAAGGCCTAAAGTTGACCATTTTCTAAATGTGGGCTTTTAATAATTCATTACAACGAACTTAATTTGATGTAGTAGCCCTATTAACATAAATAACTAGAGACTTAAAATTAAACTAAGATTCAATTTTTTGTATAAAATGCTGGTGGTTTCATTTAAAATAAAGTAAATTTAGTTAGTTAAAGTCGATAAAAAAAACTTTACTTTAGTCTAAATAACAATTCTGATAACTTGTAACTTTTCATACTTCTTGTTAATCTGGTTTTGTTCCTTAAAATTACCTCCGCAAAATTATGAAATCAATACAAATTATCAATTTCGTGATTTCCTAATTTATTTGACATTACAGTAAAATTCTTCCAATCAAATATTTTTAATCTAAGAACCAAATGAAGCCTAGTTTAATAAAAAATTGAATTTTTGGCCGAAGCAATTCTTTTTTGGATTTGAATTTTCCGCAATAAATATATAAAAAGACATTTCAGCTTTAGATGTATGTATGCTAACAAGCATAATTTAGCAAATATATAGTTCTCTGCACCTTTTGCATAAAATTATTACCAAACCAAAAAATTTATCTAGATGTTTGCGTGTTGTCGTACAATATGTATTTGCGATTTCGCACCCCTCCTGCTTGCATGCCGATAACCGATGTTTCTATTTAACTGCCACTTATTTGTGTGATTCGTTTTCAGAGCTGAAGAATACGATAGAAACACAAGTAAACGAACTCAAGACACAGATAGAGAGTAAATGCGTAATGCAATGAATAATTCGCGAGCTACAACAACAAAAAAACGTTAACAAAAAAAGAAAAATTAACCAATAAGCGGCAATAAACTGCGCGGCCTCCCCAATACTACTATAGAAAAACATTACAAAAAAACTGTTAGAAAAAAATTTAAACTAAGTAAATCAGACGAATTCCCCGCCACCCAGCAAAAAAACAAAACCCTCAGAAGTAGACACTACAATTTTTGTATAGGGAAGAAAATAAAATCAACGGTTCATTTGCAGAATTTCCTAGGTGATATATTTAGAGGCGAACATTTAATCCACACATACACACACGAAGGCTGCTTTCGTATAAATAAATAAAAAAATATTATTGGAAGAGAAATAGTAGCACTTAGGTATTGCCTTTTTAGACATGAATGATTATAATTGTATTAAAGAGAAGAAAAAAAAACCCAAAGAAATGAAAACAAAAACGACAAATACCTTATTAAAGTAAATTTTAACAATAAAATAGATATGGATGAGCGAGAAGTGCAAGTGCTTATAAAATGAGGAATGTATTATAAAATACCTAAAGTAAAGTAAAAAGAAAAAATGAAAAACGTTTAAAAATTACATATATAGCATACCTGTGATCGATTCAATTTGTTATTGATTTTAATATTTTTATATATTCTAAGAGAAAGTAATGTAGTTGATCTTTCAGAGGACGTAGCAACGCATTAGTCCTTAATTTCGGAGCAATCAAATAATAAAAACGGACCCTTTTGGTTAGAAAAGATGAGTTTGTTGTCGCGCAGCTGACTGCCATCATTAAAGAAAAATTCTACACATAATTTATGGAACTCAAAACCTAAAAGAAAAAAATGATTAATTCGAAACACTTCACTTACTTTACCAGTATTGAAAAATGACACGCATTTTTTTTTTTTTTTTTGAAAAACCAAAAATAAGAGACTGCGATAAACGATTACCAAGTTCGCAAAAATGCATTTTTCTAACGATGGTTTGTTGTTAAAAACAATTGTTACAGTTTTCGGTGATAGTGAAATTATTACTAGTGAAATTATTAGTAATCGATTATATTAAGTGATAAGATTTTCAATTGTTATAGCGATTATTTTCATTATATTCAATGTGAAACACTGAAGAACCAACAAACATAATAAGCAATTCAACATGCAAAACTTTCATCGGAATTATATACTCTCAAAATTACACTTTATGCAGGATGTTCACTGTTAAGTCAAACATTCAAATCCCTCAAATTTTTCAGTTATTTTATTGCATAAGAAAAAATAAATTAAGACTAATCTTTTTTTTTATTATAAAACAACTAAAAAATAAAAATAAAAAATAGAAAATAAATTGTGGGATTTTAATGAAGAGCTACTTTACAGTGAATTCACTGTTGAAATATTATTACGACGAGTCATCCAAATTCCTAAAAACGCCTTCGATGTCTGCCTCTTTATGTGTGTCCTTTTGCTTATTATTAAGTAAGTATTAGTATACTGTTACTCTTCTGACGTTTTCCCAATCGTCGAAAGCGCTTCTACCGAACGAGAAAAGACAAAATCGTGACAAAAGCTGCTTTGACTCCTCTCTCTATATTTGGACTCTGGATGTAGACCCTTCTGGTACTTATAGCACTGTTAATCGATTAACTGACTCTGTAACTAATTGTGCATGAATGGAAATTGTTAAAACATACATTCACACACACACCCACCCACATACATATACATACATACATACATACATACAAATACATACACTATTATTGTTGTTGTTCATTGTCGTTCTCTATTGACTACAATACGCGAATTACAAGCGGATTGCGCCAAAGATCTCTCTCTACTATGTATTTAACACCAATTCTCTTCTGTGTGTACGTCTAACTTGAAGTACATTTATCTTCTTCTCTTCTGCATTTAAATAAAGAAGTGCAATAATACTTAAATGGAAATGATAAAAGGAGCACTTGATTCTTCCGACAAAGGAACCATTCGTTTTCTCTTCTTATAAAATATACTTCTAGTTTTTCGATTCTTTCTCGTGCTGTTCTTCTTTGTTAATCTTTTTTGCAATTTTTTTTTTACTTCTTTAAATTTTATGCACATTTAACTTAAAAAGCACTTATTAGTTTTTTTCTTTTTAAACTTTTTGTCTTATTTAAATTTGTAGAACTGATTTTAAGAGTGTTTTTACCAACTACTTATAATTCAGATTTTTTTATACTAAACAACCAAAGAATGAAAAAAAAAAGAAGTAAGCTAAAAAAAACAACACTCTGAGTTTTATTTAATTTAAATGCACTTTAAAATAGTATTTTTTATTAATTTTTAAATAATTTAAAAAGTACCTATATAAATATCTAAAAAAGAAAAGAAAAAGAAAACAAATATCATTGATTTCAATTATCTGTATGTCAATTAAACCAGAACAAATAATATATTATATTATATTTAAATTATAAAAGGAAAAAATAGAAAAGAATATATTATCTATATACTTAATAAAAGAAAAGAAAGTTAACTTTAAAGAAATAGTTCACAGTTGTAAATTTACTCTAATTCTAACTGTACCACTCTAATTAATTATGATTATCCTTAAAGAACTAATTGATCGATTTATGTAGATTATATTAAAGTATATAACTGTGTAACTTTAGCTAGACTTTAAAAGAAAAGTATCTAGAAAAGCGAATGTTAAAACTATAGCTATTTACCAGACAAAAAAAAATCTAAAACTGTGTCTATATTCTCTCTATTCATGTGTTGATTCGCTGAAGATGGAATAAAAAAGAACTAATTAGTTCCATTAGGAGTTTTATTGTTATATTATGATATATACGTGTCGTTGCTCATATATTTAATAAAAAATAGGGAATTTGGGTGATAAATACAAACATCTTACGAACTACTAAACAAAACTACAAAAACAAACAAAAAGTACACTAACAAACACACACACACACACACACAAAAAATACTATTTTTAATTTTAAGTTCTTAATTGGTATAATTAGTGAATGAACACTTTTAGAATATCTAATTATCTGCAGAGGAAAATAAGCAATTTAGTCTTTAGATATCTATATATTATATTTAAAGAAGATGAAAGAAACAAAAAACAAGAAAAAAATGAAAAGAAAATGTTAAATTATAATGTTCTAGTATGTGATATCTACTTGTTATCTAACTAATCACAGCTATCTGTTTCCGGGAAGAGGGGAAATTTAGGAGACAACGACACTATATGAATAATCTTATCTACAATCTTATTACTATATAGAATTTAAAGAACATGTATTTGACACTTTAATGTGTGTGTATAGGTATCATAGAAAACACCCTTATACGACACAAGTAACTATTGCTAAAACAATTGTTTCATCTCTGTACATCTCTTGCCTCTCTCTGTATATGAGTTGAAGAGCTTTCTCTATTGCGTACAGACTCTCTCCGAAGACTCTGCGGAATATGCAAAACCGACGTTGTTACTTTCGATCGATTCCAGACAAACTGTGTACCATATAACGGCAATTAAGTTGTATTATATTGTATTATTTGTGTGTAAGTTTTGGCAGCCTTTCAGTGCAAGCATTTTAACGATTTTCGTTTCGTAATAATAGAATAATAACTGAGAAACAGAAGAAAAAAATAATAAGAGCAGTGAGATGAACCGTAGAATCGCAGAATTATAAAAGCAAACGTAAAAATAAAATATGAGTAAAAAAAAAGCAAGCAAAAAAAAAATGTTGTAGTTTGCCGGAATACCTCTAGTTATAGTTACGGCTGTTCACGTTGTTATATAATAAATAAGTTATAAGCTAAATGAAGAATAAAAAACCATTTGAATGAGATGTCTCTGCAATTAATAACGAACCACTAATTAATCATTAATGAACAGGATCTAGCGTCTAGCGAGAAACCAAAACTATTTGAAGAATTAAAGAAGAAAAAATAAACAACCCGTAATTGATATTATATAATAAACATGTTGTTGTTAGTTATTATATACTGCATATATACATTATATTATATGATGTGACACCCACGAATAAATAACGCTAACTAATCATAAAAAGGAAACTTTAATGACACTCTGTGGAATGATGATCGAGATGATAATAATAAAAACAAAACATGATTATACAGTTTGTTTCTTTTTTGCGTGAGTTGTTTCATTGTCCTGTGTTGTTCATGTTCACGGCAGCCGTTTAATTAATCATCTACTTTGTTATCGCTAATTACTGGTATCTTGTTGTGTAATCTTTATGTGCGTTCCGTAACTTCTTTTTGCTAATTAAGTCCCTCTTGTAGCAGGATTTTCGGACGCCTCTTTTGCATCTGTATTCTTTGCAGTTCTTAGCAGGGTATCGGGGATCAGTTGGCCTGATAAGGTAAGGTTTTTATTTTATTTTTTGCGCCGGTTGTTGAGGTTTTTTTTTTCACATAAAGTTCATTTGTAAAGTGAATATTTTCATTCTGTTTCATTTTTTTATCTAAGGAAATGCTTTTTGTTTTTTACAGATTTTGTTTATCTCGTAAAAGATAAAATTGATAATTAATACCGGCAAAATATTTATTTTTTAGTATTGGCAGTTAATTCTCTCATTAATTTGTTTAAATTTTATTCAAATTAATATCACTTCATTTAAATGTTATTAAATATTTTTCATATACAGGGTGACAACGGATTTAGACGCACCTATTTCATTTTTTAATTTACCAACCGATTTTTATAAAAATTGGTACACTTATATAAGACAATATTTCTGATTTATTGACATAAATTTC